>JACATO010001577.1:0-123456 GCA_018389105.1 Nautilus pompilius
TTTATCGAGTGGTTTCCAAACTTGAATTTGTGACCGATAATTTTAGGAAAAGAAATGTTCATATTTGTTTTAATTTTTGTTTTTAAATCAGAAAACCTCGATAATAATATTAATAATAATCGATCATCTTAAAACGAACGAACAAATAGCTTCTTCAGCTGTCACAACGAAACACGATAAGAATGAGACTCAGGAGAAAAGTTATCGTCAGTTGTGTAGAATGCTGCACCATGTCCTCAGAAACGGATGATCATGTTGTATTTGTATGTCCGGTTGTGCTACAAACCATGTACTTGGAAAAACATAGCAATGTAGCTAAGCACCTTAACTGGCTAACATGCAAGCATTACAAAATAGATACTGCGATTGACTGGTATGACAGCAATCCTGCAGCTATTAGTAGTAAATAGAACGTGACCATAACCTGGAACAAACTGGTTCGTAGAGACAGACCTGCCAGGTGTAATAAACTGGATGCCACCTTTAAGGCTAGAGAAACCCAAAACGTGTCATCTTGTACACGTCACCATTTACATGGATTTCAAGGTATAATAATAATAATATATAATAATAATATAATAATAATAATAATAATAATAATACTAATAATAATAATAATAATAATAATAATAATGATGATGATGATGATGATGATGATGATGATGTGATGATGATGATGTTGTTTGGCGCAAAATATACAAAAAAACTGTACTGTTCAGCAGGAATCTGACGTGACTATTTCCATCGTACCCCGGGAAAACTACACTGGAAAATGTTTTGCCTCCAGAAAGTTCTCAGATTAGGAAGGAAGCGTAGTAACGGCGGTCATTCGCTAAAAACCGTTGCCACCTGCTTCCGCTTTCGGCAAAACAATTCCCACTAGAACTTTCCATCTTTAGATGTGGTGGGGTGGGGGGGGCGAACAGGGGTACCCGTAGAAAGCTCACGTGACTGGCTGGTGGAGAAGAGCGAAGCAAAACCCATGCCGGGGTAGGCTACTTCGATCGGGACTCTAACTTGGGGTCCTCAGCCTCGGCAATTTGCTTACTTCAGTAAGAGTATCTAAGAAGGATTTTCGCTTAAGAAAACCACCGTTTCGATGTATAATTTGAGTTATTTTCCATAAATTAAAAAAAAAAGAAAAACTGCCAGAAACAGTTCTCCGTTTTCTATTAGGAAACTTTCACGCCCGGCTGTCTCACTGCTTTAGGGTTGGTTACTAGCGCGAACATCACCGTAAAAATAACATATAGAAAACTCACAGTATGTACGTTTACCTAGGAAGATGCGAATTCACTACTGAAATAGCCCATATTCCACTTAGGCGCTCCCTCCCCTTTGCAATAATCCCATCGATTATGATTAACATCTTTTCAGTTTTCCTCTCCATACTTAACTAACTCCGTCACGCTCTAAGCCAAACGAGTTCAAATCTGCCTCTTCTTTTCCCGAACGCGGGATGCTCTGTTCAATTGCTGAGTCGTGCAGTCTTCTATTCTCCATCGCGCGACCAAGGTTTCCACATCTCCTCCATCTCCACGTCTGACCTGCGAGCAGCTACCCACCCGATATATCAAGCCGAGCCCTCTGGGACTAGGTCTCTGCGCGGCGGTAAATGTCGCGCCGGCGCTAATTGTAAGGAGACAGGTTGTTTTAGACCTTTTTAAAATATCTGTCCTTTTCCTATTTATTCCATCCAGCTCTTCTTCTTCTTCTTCTTCTTCTTCTTCTTCTCTTCTTCTTCTTCTTCTTCTTCTCGTGGTGCTGCTTTTTTTCCAGATTAACTGAAAAGGGGAGGTATTCTGATTTAAAACGTCCTGTTTAGCACTGAAACAACGTTGTCTTTTATAAAGTACGAGGTGGTTTGAGGGGATATTAAAGAGCACTGAATCATGCGCATTTATAAGTTGGTAATCACCACATTTGGATTAGTTCTTAGGGGATAACAAAATTATGAACGCCAGTGTATACATGTATGTGTAATCCTATTTTTGGGGGGGGGAGAGAGAGGAGAAAATTTATCACTCAGAACGCATTTACTTTCTGTATTATGTAAATACGTTTCACGTGTCACTAATCCACAATATCCGCGTGGAAGTCCAGGGGGGGGGGGCCTTTCAGATTTTTATTTAACTGTGATCCCAATAAATTCGCTGGGAAATATTTTTTTTTTTTTTTAAAAATATAACTTGCAAAGAATTAATTTCAACTTTTGCAACCGATCTGGAAATTAATTTGTGTTTACTGTGGATGGGAGCCACAGAGGGGGGTGGGGTGGGGCCCTCAGATGGCAAATATCCAATAAGCAAATGGGGAAAGATAAAATAACTAAAAGAAAAGCCTGGATATACAAAGACGTCCGGATTTTCCCCTACTTTTACGAGGCTGAAGCTGCTGGGACGACTCGGCTCTGGTTGGAAGAGAATCATTAAAAACGAATATTTTAAGTGCGACTATATTTCAGAAAAACGACCTGAAATGTTTTGTGCTCTAAATACTGGGTCATCAGTGGTCATTCACGATTTAAGTTAATCTCAAACGTTACTCTTTTTTAATCTCTTTTATCAGTTTAAATGATGCCGTAGAAGACACACACAACAACAACAACAAAAAAACTCTCTGTAAATCGTGTACAGTTGTCCTCCCCCGGTATTCGCGGGAGTTACGTCCCTTGAGCACCTGCGCAGTGGAAAACCGCGAATATTGGACGTAGTCCATAAAAACGCCTATAAACGTCAAAATATAATTTAAAAAATATAAGTAAATATATAATAATAATTTAATAAAAAAATACAACACTCAGAGAAACACTCGAGATAGCTACACGCGGTAAACTGGGATGATGCGGGGCTGCATCTGCCTGAGACAGCGCCTCGTGGGCAGCAGCCAATCAACAGCAAGGAGAAATGAATAACGCTCTCTGATTGGCTACTTTCAAACTTCCAGCCGAGAGCGTTTATTTTATATTGATATTTTGCTGAATTTACGTTAGTATTTATATTACAAAATTAGAAATTATATTGTTATTAATAATTTCGCGTTAAAAAGCGTGTGAAAAAAATATATTGCCACGAAAAAGCCATAAAAAAATCGCGGAAGATATTTGCGATTCCGCGAATATGCGGGGGTTTCCACGAACAATTATTAGTTAGGTTCTAAGGGAAATTCCCCGCGAATAACCGGGGCCGCGAATACGCGGGGGTCGACTGTACAATTGTCACTAATTATTAATCGGGTGTAGCAGCAGCCGTTGCCTGTCTATTGCATGCAAAGCGTGGAGAAAGATTAAACATTTTCTTTTTAAATGGCAAATTTAGAACGGTGTGCTTCATCACTGTCAACGCCATTGTAGGTAAGTTATTTTACCCATTTGCGATGCTATTACCAGCGTTTCTGAATAACAGACGCGATGAACGGTAGGTTTTGTATGTTATCTCTTTCCCATAATTCATTTCATTTCCACAAACAACGCGCTCCGACATAAAGGCAACCTTTTCATGATATAGATTAGCTTTATCGTTTGACAGTATAAATAATAACCTAATGATGGCTTGTCAGGGGACTGGATAAACCCACCTGTGAAAAAGTTGTTAACTCTTTGAGTTTCTTATATATCATAGGTTGTTAGCTTGTCTATCATTCTTCATACAAATTAACTAAAGCGAAACATTGGATTTCACGTAGCTACAATGTTGTGCTCTGGCTAACACGATTACGTTTATAAATGTGACACGAATGAAGCACGTAGTTCCGTGTTTTAATTCAGTTATATGATGTGTTTGATACACTTCATCTTTTTAAAAGCAGCATGCGAGCTCAGATCAATTAATTTTAACTGTTTGTCGAGTCTTTCTGAAAATTCCTTATTAAATCTAACACAACTACGTAAATCGTTGGTTTCTTTCTAACTCTGCTTTATGATGTACTTAAGCTTAATATAATTACTCTTTTAATGATGCAACATGTATACGTAGGTCAGTAAACTATATCCTTGGTGTTGACGTGTGGTGCTAACAGAATTACGTTTTAAAAAGCAAAACACCTACCTAGATCGACCAAGACCAATGCGAGTCCTGTTTAATGCGTTTTGGTTGCAACACATATATGTCAATCACTGAATTCTATCCTTATTTCATTCATGATGTGGTCTGATATTTGCTATTAGACATTTTTCTTTTAGAATCTAGACAAAAAAATAGCTACTTTATGCTTAAAATTCTCTCACAATGTTTAATTTTAAACGCATTCAACTATAAAAATCCTCTTCTATTTCCACCAGAATCAGTTTAAAAAAGACAATAATGTTTCTACGACAGTTCATCTGTATGTGAGATTAGCTTTCTTCTCCACATCCTGCGATACTAAAGACATTAACGTAATTGATCTTCCTTACAGCTTGCTTCATTTGTCGATATAAAGAATCATAAATGACATGTACACGCAGATTATATGAAATTGGACCTTTCTTACTCAATTTATCGTCTTCGCCGGTATAGAACACAAGTCTCACACCCCAGCAGTCTCTGTCTATGGGAGAGCTTGCTTCATCAATTTCCATGTCGTGGAAAATTTTGCAAGCATTTAAGTATAAATGTTGTATCCGGTAAAATTCAGAACCCCACAAAACATTTGATAATGAACTGACGGAGAGACTTACTCGGCGGAATTTAAGAGACCGAGGGGCGGCCTAAACTTAACAAGTTTCGTCTTTGACTTTCTCTCGAAGTCCTTTTGATATTTATTGCGTGGACGCGGGGAACTGTCAGTGATCCGGCAACTTCAGCTCGGAGATGTCTTTCAGGGAAATCAGTCGACTTGAAATGAAAACCGAGAGTCGACGAAATCGACGTAAACCGGCATATTAAAAAAGAGGGGGATAGGTTGAAGAACAAAGGGCGAAACATTTAGCCAAACTATAGTAAAATAATTTGTTATTTTGGTTGCCCTATTCTTAGAGACTAATACGGGCAGTGAGTTATAATTGATTTTATGTCCACCCCTCCCCCCTTCTTTCGATTGATTGCTTCTTTGTGCTTCTTTTCCCCCCGCAGTGTCCCCTTTTTTTTTAGCCAGCGATCTTTAGGTCACCGAATGGATCGAGTTATTGGGCGGAAGCTCCACTTTCCCTTTGTAAATTCTCGTAGTAGTCGAGACTTAATAATGCGGTTAAAAGCGTGGAAAAGGGTCGCTTGCTCTCCTTCGTTAGATCACGCCAAATTGTGCAGAGAAATTTATTTAGGGAACAGAAAGAAAAAAAAGTAAATAGATAAATTCTATTTTAGTGCAGTCGAAGACTTCGGGCATTTAAACGCCTCCAGTTCTTGTCGCGAAGATTGCGATATCGGGGAAAAAACCTTCGCCCGCTGCCTCTGAATTATGAAGGCTTCTCAACGTTTTTCTTTGCATCGTAGATTTCAGAAAACAATGTTCGTCTTCCATTGTCACTGCCGGATTTCTTTTGAGTTCGGCGGTAATAAATCAAGGCAATCCATTCCGACGAAATTAAGGCGTAAAAATTGTTTGCACAATATCCAACTGTGACGGATTAACTCTACGATATTCACATGAAACGTTGTGCCTTTCTTTGTAGTCGGTACCGATGAATGTCAACGGTGATAATGAAATCGATAAGAAAGAAGAAGGGAGGGAAGGTGAAAGACAGCGATAACAAAACATTAGTTTGATATACAACGTCTATTGCTTTCTTTGATGAAATTCTCTCACACTTTACGAATAAAACAAAAGGAACGATATAGATGAATAAAGAAAAATGTTTTAAGAAAACTTGGTATTCGCGGAAGGTCGAGAAGAAGGTAATATGGCTGATGCGGAAACTACGGCTGCTCGCGACCTTTCATCCGGTCAGGCGAGATAACTCGCCCCGTCTTGCCTACAGTTATTTAACGGAACCTTCTTGTCCATGGCTTCTCCTCGCCTTTCTAGCGAGGTCATCTCTACTGATGAGACTGGTGTACGATGTAGCAATAGATAAAATTAGGGTGGCGAATTCACTAACTATTCTCTTATGTTAAAGTGCATACAATCATTTTAATTGAAGCTGGGTGCGTGTGAAACAGAAGAGGCGAAGATTTTTCTACCTAAGATCTAGAGAACGAAAGCCGTTTACGACCGTTCCCGGTTTTTCTCTTCCGCTACTGATCGGCAGACAGATACGGTAGAGAGACACCGTGACGTGAATGACGTCACTTCTGATTAAAATCATCCCTGCACGCGGTCTGGTTGGTCATAGAGGTTTTGGCTGATTATTACCCCCAACTCTGCGAGGAAAACAGGATTAGTGCAGTCCGTAATAATATCGGAATTCACGTAGTTTCATGACGAGTTTTTTTTTTTTTTTAAACCAGTAATGAATAAGATACGCGATCGTTTCTGAAATCTGTCACTGCCGCCATTACCTGGGTGATATGCATTGATGTGAATTTGCAGTAAGAGTTTCTATTTTGTGTTGGGGAATCGGAAGAGTAACTGAACATAGTCGTAAGACTGCAACCCATTTCTAACTTCCAAGTCGCCTGTTGATAGGTTTTCAGAACTAAAACGTAGCAGTGCCTAACTCAGTTTCAGACCGAAACAGCAGTTTTTAGGAACATACTCTGATGAGGGCGGCTGGGGAAGAAGATCGAAACGTAGGCTAATTGCTGAGGCCAACTAGCTCTCTAAACCTAGAATGTTAATTGTTAAAATACTTGCCTTGTTTAATTCATATGGAAATTTTAAACTAATGCCATTCAACACCCTAACGGTTTAACAAATTTATTAAGATTCATATCACTGACCTATGGCAAGAACGCCCCATCAGCAGACTTGTCCAATCAACGGATAACTTCAGACAATAGCATCAAGAAACGCACAATTCTTGGTAAGTATTTCAATATGCGCAGCATCTGTTTTGTTGTCGTTGGGTGGAATAACACTAGACGAAACAGTTTGCAGATATGTTGTTTACCAACGTAAATTAACAGCGCGATAGTCCATTAAAATCTCTACTAAAAAACGATGGATTTTATGCTTTATTTTTGCAAAACCGGTTACAGAAGTAATTATCCAGGTCCTTCGAAATGACTTTTGTTCTATATATTAATGGCACAATACCTCTGCGCTAGTACATCTTTAATGTAATGATAAGAGAAATTATACTGGTTTTGCATAAACTAATGACATGCCTTTAATAACAAGAAGAAGATACTGAACAGACAAAAGTCTCTAATTGTGTCTCTTTAAAAGTAAATTACTCGTTTACATGTTCGCAGTAGATAAAGTTAAACAAATCCGTCCTTTAGCTGCAACTAATTTTAATTATATCGGAATAATTACTCTGCAAATCCTATTTAATATCACGGCTATAATAATGGTATTGAATGGATGGAAAGTGATTCTTCTCGTCCGAGGTACATTTACATTTCACGTTTCTGCCCACCTACATAGAACGACCAAAGTACCTACTGTTGTGGAAACAGTTGATTATCTCAACCCGTGTAAACTGTGCTTCCCAGCTGAGATTCATAACCTGTTAATAGGCATTCGTTTATCCTCTTTCTAATTAGTCTGCGCTATTTATATGGCCCTCGGCACCGGAACAAAGGCACGTACGCAAAGCGTAAAATCTTGAGGCTCTCATTCATCAATTCATCCGCAGGGAGCGCACTCATCCAATGATGTCCTCTCTATACACGCAACTTACAGAACAACCGCGAAGCAACAGACCCGCGATACATTTAAAACACAATAGGTTTGTTGTGATGGTGGCTCTGAGATCATGCTGTTGAACATAATTACGGCCCATCAAACGGACAAGCCACCCAATACGACGCCATTATGCAGAAAGCCTCTCTTCAGCGCTCGTAACTACCCGCTAGGCGTAATAGTCTAGAAAAATTGCAGCGAGGATAAAAAAAGGGGGGGGAACCCCAAGCTTTTATTCCCGGCATAGCGATACATAGAGAAGTAGGAAAACAGCATTTCAGGTTGGTGTGCTGCTAACAGTGTGACCTGTATGTATGCTCTTCGAAGCGTAATTTGTAATTTAACTTAGTGAATGAATGCTCGCTTGCAGTTATGGCATTAGAGGGCCGTCGTAAACAACACCTTGCCCCACCCCCCACACACACTCTCTCGAAAATTCTCTCGTAAAACCGGGGGAGAAAAAAAAAAACACCTGAAGAGAAATCTGGATTTCAGTCATTTGAGTCCAATAAAATGAGGCAGCTGTCTAGATTCTAGAGTGAACCTCAAGAAAAGACCAGCTTGATGCGGGAGGAGGGGGGACGGCGGCGATCCCCTTTAAACACCTACGGTGATTTCGCCGAGAAAGTTGTGTCCGGGATCAGTTGTGGGAAAATTACAAGTTCGCGGAACGAAACGAAAGAGGGCGGGGCCGCGTTGTGACACCGGTTGCAATTTGCCTCGCAATCCCGACGGACCGAATAAACTAACGGCGCGACACCAGAAGGCAATGTCACCCGCGTATTTATTCCATTTCTTCCGAAGCTATTTAGTTTCTCGCGATTCCGTTGCGGAAAGACAGCGTAGGTTCCCTTAAATGTCTGCTGGATTACCTTCGCTAGCGAGCGGCATGTCTTGTTCTGTGGAAAGCCAGGGTTTTTCATTTATCGACGTGGCTCAAGGACTCCGAAAACTGAACAACATCATAGACATTCTCAGGGAAGTTAACAGAAACTTGACGCAACCCATTGGGTAAATCATCCATCTCTCCCTGGAGGCCGACTCATTCGCCACGCAGCTAAGGCTGCCCGATGTGGAACCCGAACAGAATACATTCTTGTCTTTTCTCAAAACATCGACACTTAGAACTTTAAATGAAAACTGCTTGCTACACTCCGACCGGGCTTCGATCCTTCTTCTCTCTAAAAAGAGTTACTGTTAGCTACACGAATGGTAGCAAACATTAATATATTAGCATGTTGAATCGCAATGACACATTTTAGCAGATTGGATACCACTGCAACTTAATAAACAAACTGATTTTGTCGGTTTGCAGTATTTGCTTATTTTATTGTATAAGAGATTTTTGCCTTTTAACGCGAAAGTCTACATAAAAAAAAAAAAAACATTTATATCCGGTTGAACTCGTTTAAGGGCGTTTTTAACCTTCCGTTGGGTCATCCGGTGATTTATTTCAATGAGTCCGCCTGACATGGGAACCTCCCGCCCGCCTTTCTCCTGAGCTTACAGCGCCGTACGCGCGTGCGTGGCTTATGGTGACTTGTTTTTTTACTTTTACTTTACATTCTAACGGCTCGCAGACCCCTGATGTCTTTACCAAGCTGGCGCTGCCGTCGGTGCGGGTTTGTGTCAAAAGACAATTTCTGTAGGCTAAAGTTCAGAACCGCCGATTGTTGAGCCCGAGCGGTGGAGTTGGCAGCTTCACGGCACGCCATTCTGGCGGCCGAGCCCCGACGTCCGTTCCGACAGAGCTCCTGGCGGCAGCCGCCGTTCAACATCGACGTGGATATGCCCTACTGAAGTGAAATAATCGGCATTAACTCTGACCCGAGGTCATCATAAACCGAGAAGTCCTGACCACTCTGAGCACGCGTCGCACTTCTGTCTCGATATACCATACGTACAAAGGGCTACAGAGTTCATCGCCGTTTGACTGACGTCTTCTTACCAGATTGAGCTTTTGTTGTCATACCTGGTAAAACACCACCCTATCCTGCGTCAACGATTAAAAACAAACAACAAATTAAGCCGGTCTTTCCTGCGTGAAGCCTTCTTTATCCACCTTCTCTTTAATGACAGCATTAAGAAACCGAAAGATTATCTTTACTTACCATTTACATCTCATCTTCTCTTTTCATGTTGTGAGGCAAGCAGTCACCACGCAAACGTTGTTCTTTGGGTCTTTCGAGTCCTCCATGCACCCATTAAAGCCCAACCAGTCGTCCAGTGAGACATCTATCTGCTATCACTCTTCCGTTATTAGCACTGTTTTTACAAATTCGCTCTTTTCACACCGTGGTGGCGCTACAGACACGCCTGTTTTCAATTTCATAAGCGTCTTTGGGCGGCGTGGTAGTGCGGTGGTTAGTCCCACACACACAC
Organism: Nautilus pompilius; assembly: GCA_018389105.1. Lineage (NCBI taxonomy): Eukaryota > Metazoa > Mollusca > Cephalopoda > Nautilida > Nautilidae > Nautilus > Nautilus pompilius. Next base: position 10,087 of record JACATO010001577.1, read on the forward strand.
ACACACCGCTAGAGTCGAGAACCCAACTTCAAACCTGGTCGATTCGGCGTGCCCCGCTGGCAAGATTTCCTCTCGATTTCCTTCCAAATCGGCTGCGTGGATTTTCTCCTAAATCTCAAAAGAAATTTAATAAGGATCACCCAGCCGTTAAAAAGTGCAGGCTTTTCCTGAGTAGACGCTGGCGTGTACGTCCTCCCCAAATAATCTAAGAGAATATAACAAAATGTTTTATACGTTAAGCGTTTCCTACTTATCATTTATGTTATTTCTGTTGATGTCTGATTTTAAAATGAAATAAAGCACCTGATATTTTAATATATGATTTTTAAAATGTGTAATGTAGTAAAACCTTTCTCAAGCAGAACGTGGTTATTCGAGAATGAAACCGACTAAATACAGTGCTGTTAACCCTTTGCCTTTTAATTAGTACGTTAATTATCACAAAATATCGATTAGATTTTGTTATTTACATATTTGCGTGAGAACGTAAGTAAAATTGCCTTTCACAACAGAGAATATTCACTTTTTACGCTGGACACTGATTGGAAGACCTTTTAAAAATACACACGATAAGTATTGTTTAATTTTTATAGCTATGCATCACACAAGATAATCGAGTTGCAGCCCTTCCGGTATAAGTTTATCATCTAAACATACTATTCAAAAATACGGTGTGGTTTCGGAGCTACTTTCTTGCATAACAAATTGGTTTATCGTCACTATTTTGTCAGATTATTATAACTTCTAATGCAAAAGGATGATGCTGTTTTCTAAATATTATTACCGGTTACTTTACGCCAGAAGTTCAGGGACCAAACTGTGTTGAACTACTGGTGACTTCAAACTCGATCACTTACGTTTAAAAATAACAAACAAAAATAAAAAATTTGTCGAGTGAAGGTCATCACGCGTCACTTCCGTTCTAAATGTGCTTACATTAACGTTATTACTATTAACATGTATTAAACACGCGAAGAAGAAGAAAGAAACTAATTAATTATAACTCTCTTCCTTTGCCCTTCGTTCATTGTATTATTCATTTAGTTTTTTTTTTTCAGTTTAAAAGCGGTTTCCTTTTTCTTTATCTAAGTAGCGGAACTTGAAAACAAGACGGCACAGTTAATAACTCGTGAAGCAAAAAAGAACAAGTAGCATAATATATATCTCCCTGTAATTCTCGTCAGCGGTTCGGGGACATGCGGGCTGCTTGCTTTACCCTGTCGTCCGATAGAAACATGCGCCGGATGTAAGAATCGTTTACATCTTAATAAAGAGCTTCCACGTTCTTGGAGAACTGCTTAAAAACACGTGCTCTGCAATGGATCGTGCGATTTCCAGATATTACCAGACCGAAGACGAGCTTTTCAAATGAGCCGCTCACGAGGATATACTACAGCGGTGGTGTCTGCCAAGCTCTGCCATTAACCTGAATGGCAGTACCCCCCACCTCTCTATCTCTCTCGCTCTCACTCTCTCAGATCTCTCTCGATCTCCCCTCTAGAGGGAAAAAGAAGAGAAAGAGAGAAAGAGAAGCCTCGCTCCTCTCTCTATCCTCGCGATCTCGCGCAGATCGCTCTAGCGCGCTCTCTCTCTAGCTCTCTCTCTCGATATCATCTCTCTCTCTCTATCAATCTCTCACTATCTCATTCTCTGAGATCTCTCTCTCAGCCTATCTCTGCTCTCTCTGTGCTCGCGCTCTATCTCTCGAGTCTTCTCTCTCTCTCTCCAGCTCTCTCTCTCTCCCTCTATCATCTCTCTCTCGATCTCGTCTGATCTCCTCTCTCTCTCCCTCTCTCTCATCTCCTCTCCTCTCTCTCCTCTCTCTCTCTCTCTCTCTCTCCTCTCTCTCTCTCTCTCTCTCCTCTCACTCCCTCTCTCTCTCTCCCCACCCTCCCCCCTACATTTAAAAAGAAAACATCGAGAGACCATAAACTAATCTTTAAAAACTGCTGAAGTAATTAACTCTTTCGAATTTACCACGCAAAAGATATTAAGTAAAATCTTTTCCTGTCAAAGTATAGTTTTTATCGGAAAATAATAATAATGGAAAATGAGTGTCAATGAGAAGAGGTAACTGTTGTTGTTGTTTTCTTAGCCAGTAAGTACTTTATTCCGCTTCTGTCGACAGTACATGTGGGAAAAAAACAGCGAGAGTAAGAAATACGTTTGCTGTACGCCTTTTAAATCATGTAACGTCAACATACGTGAATAAGATATCTGGGGGGAGCTAATAAAATACAAAATAAGAACCAAAAATAACCACATGGGAACACGTTTTTTTAATAAAAACAAGAACTGGTAGCTTAAAATATCTGGTCGACCAGAACCTGTTTTCTTACTGTTGGTGGAAAAGTCATCGTTTAGAGAATAAATAAGTAGCTAGAATTTACTAAAATTAAGTAACTTACTGACTGAAGCTAACAAGCTAAGCATTACTAAAGTTAAGTAACTTACTGACTGAAGCTAACTAACAAGCTAAGCATTACTAAAGTTAAGTAACTTACTGACTGAAGCTAACTAACAAGCTAAGCATTACTAAAGTTAAGTAACTAGCGAAAACTGAATGAAATTGACTACTGAATGAAACGAACCGACTCAAACTTACGAAAACTAAAACCTAGTGACTAAAGCTGAGTGAAACTTACTTTAGGTGTTTCGACCAACCAATAAATTGCATAAAACTAAAAGAAACTAAATAAAGAGCTAAAACCTAAGCTAGAACTAAATGACTAACTATTAAAAAATTACTGTCAACAAATGTCTAGCTGTTTCGGTTGGAACGTGACAGCTGAGCCATGACATGATGAACGTTTTTCTCTTTAAACTGTATTTTATTATTTACCTGCTAATTACTTCAGTGGATGCGAACCTCATCAGAAGTTTTTGAACTCCGAATTCCGAACCTATGAAATGAGCAGTAACCGGATTTTTTCGAATTTCTTAATGTTCTTTCATTTTCAGATGGAATCTAAGATTTCATCTAGAATGGGATGCAGATATTTCTATGTCTAGATTGCTTCGACTTGGAAATATTTTTCAACAGTATTTCGGGCACTTCCAATTCTTCTCTAATGGCGTTTGTTTTTAATGACTGCGTCCCAAAAAATGAAAACGAATAAACGGAAGTAAATAACTGGATAAGTAATTCATCGGTACAATTCACAGCGGGTGATTTAGCTAACGAAGTTCAGCGTGTATAAGTAGTTGTCATCTACGGGCCATCCTAGTTGAGCGCCACAGTTGTGGCGAAGAAATGCGATCAAATCGAAATACTTCTTCCTACTATCACGAATGGTCCTGGAAAATGATTAAGTTGAAATTGTATTTAGAAACCAAAATAAATAGTCCGCTTAAAAAACGAGTTTTTTTTTTGTTTTTTTAAATGGGAGAACGCTACAAAGAAGCGTGTAGCTTTTAATTCCACTTGCTATATGAAAATTGCAATGTTTGGGTATCAAACTTGGTTGAAGGGGAAAATCCTTTTCTTTTATCAGTCTGAGACCGACGCAATAATAAGTCAACCCGCCTTCATTCCGTTCTGACCCGATACTCACAAAATTTGTCTCGCGATCACGAATTTTAGGGACCCTAAAAGAAATATTCACCTCAAAAGGCTCCGTCAAGCAGGAACCCTATGACTATATTTTTCTTTTTTTACCAAGTTGGGCAGCAACTTCCTTCCTCCCAACCGCCTCTTTCTTAAAGACGTTCTTCATCGAGCTCGCCTCCGACTTCTATCGCTTCTCTCCCCGCCTGCCATCCGTGAATCGAATCGAAGACTACAAAGCCAGAACGAACAGGAGAAAATGGGAAAGTTTGGCGCGTACCCGGGAACACGTCTGAGCTTCTTTGAACCGCAGCTACGCGAGATAGCGCATTAGTTTTGGGGGTTTCCCGTTTGATATCGTCGGTAATTGTGTTTGTGTGTGTTCGGCCCTCATTCGGAGATGACCTGGGCGGACCGGGAAGAGAGAAGAGGAGATGTCCGGAACATGTTATACCAAGTGAAGGAAATCAAACGCTCGAGTATTTTCTAATAACTTTATTACCAGTTGGTCGTTTGTCGTTTTGCTGTCTCCCCCCCCCCAAACACACACAAACACACTCCCTTTCACTTCTTTTGGACTTTCAGATTTCTTTCTTATTTTCCCGACAAAACCCGCATCGATGGAGGAGCCTAAAGAGGGAGAACGCACGGCGTTTCCACTGCTCTGCAGCGACGCAAAAGTAATCCACTTCGGGCTCGCTCCTCTCTCGCATCAGCGACACCGTTTGATTTGCCACCAGTTTCAGCAGCCGTGATCGATGAACGTTCGGAACAATTACTCTGATTTGAGAAAACAAAGTGCGCCATGGCGAGATTATAAATGCCGATGCAAATAAATCCCGCACCGAATAAGATGAAATCTAGAGACGAACGTCTCCGGCTTTGGAGAATTTCCACCTAGAAGGCGAAACGGTTAATCGCGAGACCCCGTAAAACGTTCATCGGGCGGGTAGTATGACGTCATGTTACCTAGTAACTGCAGCGGCCGTCTCCTGCGGTATCATCAAATACGTTTTCATCAACTGCGCCGATGCAGATGAGTAAGAAAAGTGAGGAATTTCTGTCTGAACGAGAAAACGATTTTCTCTGCCCGCTTTACGTAAGATTAGAAATGGCAAGAGCTTGCTTGGGAAATAATTTTTCAGAAGCATTAAATATGTCAGGGGTAATTCTTCGAGATATCCCGATAAGTTACAGAATGGGGAACTCCGTAATCCCGCCCCAGAGAAGAACGCAGATTTAATCCGGGAATTCCCGTCAATTGTGATCCATGCATCGCACAAAGGAGGAAAATACCAGAAAATCTATACAAACGCTTCCCGTATGAGCCTGCGCTAATGTTAGGCACGGCAATTAGTCACTGATAAGTTTGCTTTTATTCTATACGACTAATAGCAAACTAAATAATACCAACACCAAATTTCTCGTTGTTATTACTGATGTATGAGCTTACAGAAAGAAATGAGGTCTTTCTAAAGCAGATTTCGTTCTTTTACGTATTCGGGCGACGCTCAAGTCTTCTTATTTCTTCTTTCTGCACGTGTGTGTACTTATATAAGCAAGAGAAGCCTTGCTGTGTTTTGTGAATGTCCTCTACCGAGCTTAAATATTTTAGTTAAGATTATAAAAAAAAAGAACACAAAGTGCACAAAACTCACGGCCAGCAAGATACTAACGTCCTTTAATTAAAGGCGATAATAATTAAAGATACAGGTGTCATATTCTTTGAAGTCGATTACAACCTAATCTATACGTTTAATAGGAAATCACTGTTACTGTGACAGTTGTAACATTTAGCCTCGGTTTCTCCTACAGATTGGGTAAATGTTGCTATATTTGGGATTTAGTTTACTTGTATTATGACCAGTTTACCCGGACAAGAGATAACTTCTCGGATTTATTCGTGTATTATTTTAATTACGTATCGACGCCGTACGACTTGCTTGTGTCAGTAATGCTTTTTTGCGGGAAAAGAATAAGTAAAGTTTCCATCTAAAAAAATTGTATTTTCTTTGATGGGAAACATTATAAAGATTAAACAAAGCCTGCTGGAGTCAGAAAACCAATCCTCCAGTTTTCAGTGATTTCTTTACGACGTAGATTTCATTTCCTTTTATCCAATACATACAATAGTCTAAATTAAAAATTTTAACACTATATATTATTTTTCTCCAAGCCTTTGCACAGATTCTTTTCACCCACAAAACTACAAAAGCTATAAACCGCTTTTTAGAAGTTTATTATCTACAGGCAAAGGCTCAGTAATATAGAATATCAGAAACCAGCTAAAAATTCTGAGAATACCTATGAATAAAGGAAACCTAATTAGTTTTGAGTATGCATAATGTTTTATTTAGTATGGCGGCAAGAAGTCCAGCAAAGTTAACTGAAAGGAGCGTGCCATACTACTCTAGTCAATATATTTCTTGTGCAATCGTCTCAAACTTTGCTTAATTTTGGCTTTTGAGTTTTCTTAACGTGTTCATTTCTAAAATTCGACACTGGGATTTCTTTTGAAGTTGTGCAGCGCTACGTATAATGCGAGCGTTTGTTTACGGTGGACTTGAGTCCAAGGATTCAAATAAAGATCGCTCGTGTGAAATTTAAAGTGGGACCAAAGCTATCGTTCTTTTTAATGTCCAGTTTGTCAAAAACTGAAAACGACGCATGAGTTTCTTCTTAAAGCTGTATTGATTGCGTCGTTAGGTTCTTTAAGAATTGTTATGTTGTTATGCCAAAACTAAATAAATAACTAAACAAAATAAGCACATTTCCGACGACAAAGAGGTAAGAATCATTAATGAGGCTTATGAAAAGGTGTAGATGTATTTTTTTACACGTGATCTGTCTGTTTGCAAGGAAGTAAATGAATAAAAAGATGAAGACAAAGGCATGAACGACTGAACATTCGGGAAACTAGATGCGGACACAAAATACCTAAGCAAAAAAAATAATCTCAAATCATACGAGAAAAGTCTATAAACACATGGCATCCATTAATTATAAATATCATCCTAACTTCTTCAGATACTCTGCCACATAATTTATCAGAGTTAGCAATATTTTTGTTATAATTTCATTGCAGTTTACAAAGAATTCCTCATCCCGTTACTCCGGACACCAAGTTATCTTTACTTCAGGTTTTCTAAAGGGTATCTTTTGCGTAAGTCAGTAATTGCCACATGAAGGAGACCAGTGGGTTCTTTAACGATAAAACAAGTGTAAATAAGATCCGTGAGTCATGATAAAGACTTGAAAACTGGAACCGCTTCCTTGAGATAATGACACCATGGATAATAATTTCAAAATTCCCATAATTCACAGCAACAAAGTGATAATTCACATGGTAGATAATAAGTAGGGGAGCGTGAAACTAGTTGTTACAGCGCCAGTAATTCTTAATTAAAGATATGAACAAACCAGTACCAACGTCATATCTTTGATCCATTAGTCATGTGATGTCGACAATAGGCTCGTCAACAAGTAAGCATATAACGTCGATTATAGGCTCGTCAATAAGTAAGCACATGACATCGATTATAGGCCCGTCAATAACTAAGCGCATGACGTCGATTATAATAGGCTCGTCAATAAGTAAGTACATGACGTCGATTATAGGCTCGTCTCTAAGTAAGTATATGACGTCGATTATAGGCTCGTCTCTAAGTAAGTATATGACGTCGATTATAGGCCCGTCAATAACTAAGCACATGACGTCGATTATAATAGGCTCGTCAATAAGTAAGCACATGACATCGATTATAGGCTCGTCTCTAAGTAAGCACATAACATCGATTATAGGCCCGTCAATAACTAAGCGCATGACGTCGATTGTAGGCTCGTCTCTAAGTAAGCACATGACATCGATTATAGGCCCGTCAATAACTAAGCACATGACGTCGATTATAGGCTCGTCTCTAAGTAAGCACATGACATCGATTATAGGCCCGTCAATAACTAAGCACATGACGTCGATTATAATAGGCTCGTCAATAAGTAAGCACATGACGTCGATTGTAGGCTGGTCAATAAGTAAGCACATGACGTCGATTATAGGCTCGTCTATAAGTAAACATATGACGTCGCTTATAGGCTGGTCAATAAGTAAGCACATGACGTCGATTGTAGGCTCGTCTATATGTTTAATTAGGAATTACTGATGTTGAAAAAGTATTCTGCTGTAACAAATATCCCCTATTTTCCCTAATAAATCAAATAAATAAACTAATTAGTTTAAATAAATTTAATTATAAATTAAATTAAATGATAAAATAATTAATAAAAAATAATAAAGAAATAAGTGGAAATTGTACTATGTCTGTCTGCATTGTAGTGTTTCAAACTTTATGGTTTTACGCCCAAGTCAAAGTAGGAAAAGGAAAACCATACAAACGATGAAAGGTCAGCCATGTTTTTGTACCATTGGTGGTGAACGCTCGTAAATTAGCCATAAATCAAGAAAAGTGAGAGTGACGGGTATTAAAGCCGCTATTTACCAGCGAAAATAAAAACTTAACGAGATAACCAAAATAAACAGGTTGGAGGTGCTGCATTCAAATCGAAGTGGCGGCTGTCATTGTAGGGGTCCTTAACCCCCCCGCAATTCACTGACCAGGACTCCGAAATGAACGACTGTTCAGCGTGACTCTTTCTTTGATCTAGCTTAATAAATTCGTCACGTTCGCCATTGGTTCTGAGGCTTAGGCGGTGTGCTGTACAGTTTAAGCCTGCGACAGACGTTCCTAGGAATTGTTTGCGGCAGGATTCACTATAAATCAGCATTATTCGTACATACATAGTTTTTAAGCGTGATTACTAACGAAATCCCTAAGACGCTCCAACGAACACTCGTTACCCGCGAAGACAAGAAATCCGCTTAAATCGAGCACCGCGGTTTTATAGTTTTCAATAAATAAACAAATGAATAATTATTAATTCTTTTGTAATTCAGCATGTCTCTGTACCGTATAAGCACTGCTGCTTCAACGTTTATTTCTCCTTACTTCTCAAGGAAGGTTCACTTCTTTTCTTCACATTCCTACCGAGACCCTATCTGAATTTGCATTATAGACTGGATAAGAGAGACAGGAATAAGTTGAAATAATACTAGTAATTCCTAATTAACGCATAGATGAGTTACAATCAAACGTCATATATAGAAGACGAAGCTAACTGTTACAGGGGTAAGTTATTACAGCATCAGTAATTCCTAATTAACGCATAGATGAGTTACAATCAAACGTCATATATAGAAGACGAAGCTAACTGTTACAGGGGTAAGTTATTACAGCATCAGTAATTCCTAATTAACGCATAGATGAGTTACAATCAACGCCATATCTTTTGACTTTTGAGATATGGCTGATGTACACGTTTAATTATAAATTACCGATGCTGTGATAACTCACACCTGTAACGTCCAGCCCAGGTTTCCTCTGTTGTCCATAACAGTTTTATTTATTTAAAGTTTTCTTATCTGTTTATGTGCCGATTTTAAGATCATTTTGGAGGATATCATTTTTTCTTATAGTTGGCATTATGCCACATTAGGAATATAGAAAGGAGAAAAATAGTTAAGTAGGTTTAATAGGTTTTTTCCTGAAGAAGAACTCAGATGCTCCGTAATTCGAAACATCCATAATCTTAAAGAAACACCTTTATTACGTCATTGCCTTTTTATACTCTTCAAAAGAACTAAAAATCAAAATAGCTATCTTCAACGACTATTGTAAAAAAAATCTTAGATTTATCGTTTCTTTCATATATTTACTAATTGATTAGTACTCGTAATTTATCAATGAAACCAAATCATGAACAGTAGTAATGAAAAGTTTAGTTTTACTTAAAAACGAATTGAAAGTATACTGAAAAAGTGTCTTAAAGAGAACAAGATCTTGGCATGCTATATTGCCCTATAAATTAAAACTTAAAGCATCATTTTCCTTTACGATCGTTAACTGCACAGCTTTTGGAGCATATATAATTCAGGCTTGAAACCCACAGTGTATATTAATATTCTGGAAAGCCTTCATGGATTTAACATGAGGATTAGTAGGTAATCTCCCTTGTGGGAAAAGGCGATAAACGCTCGAGTTATACTTTCACATGTTTCCTTGGCAACATGGTTGGCGTATTTTAATTGTTTCCGTAAGAAATACTATTTAGAATAGGTTTGTACTTGGGACAAGTAAATGCAACGTCATGTTAAATTTTTGGAATTAATTGTAAGACGAACGAATAGACCATTCCTTTTGGTACCGAGTAAAGCGCTTTCCTCTTTTTAACTTTTAAAAATCTTGTATCATGTGTAAGATTGCTTACTTCCAAACTATCTGATTAATAGCAGCTATGTGGCAACGACCAGGTGGCTTAGACTTTTGAAAATAGCTTGTGATAAATCAACTTAGAGCGCGTCTTACGACTTGAGGCTCTTCTCATAGGCTTCTTTGCTGCTTCTAGAAACTTTTCGTGGCTTTATTTATCAAGAACTGTAACAGTTGCTGAAGTATAACCAGCCAGTTTGTTAACATTCACCTACCCGATGCCACGCCAGACCAGTGAACCAAAGGTAGGACAGAGTGATAGTAAGTCACGAAGGAGGAATCAAGGGCACCTGCAGAAGTTACAACAACGTTCTGCTAGTTTATCTGTGGCGTCACAAGATGCAAATAATCATGAGCTAAAACCATTCATATTCAGTTAACGTCGGATACCATATTATCTTTGCATTATTCTACTTTTATATTTTCAAATGAAAATGTAAACGTTTTTATTTTAAGGAGGCAATATGGCATTTACAAAACAAAGACGATGAAACAAATGCGAGGTGTACTACAATGAATGCAGAAAATAAGTAAACAAAAGAAGATATTAAATAAAGTAAAATAAAATTAAATACAATTAGAATGTTGTTACATGAACAATCATTTTAATAAGCAAGAATATACACTGCTGCATTTTGAATTGTATATTTAAATAAAGGCTTTATGATGAAAGGGATGCAACTCTGATCGTTTTATTTGTTAACTAGATAGAGATTGGGAAATTGGTTAATAGTAATCTTCGCATTTGAGTTTTGCCACGTAAAGACCATCTATTAAGGAAAATCAATAACCCAGTCAAAAACAACAACCTCCCGTTTAAAATAAAGGGATAAAAAAGATTAAAATATACAAATTAGCAAAATCTAACACAAATAGCATTAGTATGCCGTAAAATGAGCATCTTTGAGAATACAGTGTTTAGAGGGTTGCTGTTCCTTAGAATACCATTAACTGGGCGCCATTACTGGTTCAACTACAGGTGTTTACAAAGGGTGCTCTACCCCTTGTGCAAAACACTTCCGCTCGTCGTAACTGGAGCCGATCCCACCTTTGGCGTGTCGGCTACAGACGCTTAGAAACCCGGATATCAGTTGTACAAAGAACAACATTCCCAGAGACGACGTCGTCCGGCGAGCTAATACACCTAGGAAAGAGGCTCAGCATTCGGTGTAAGGGACCGTGTTTCCTAACCCGCTCGTGTCGGTGTCTCCTTACAGGCTGCTAAAATCCCATCATGGAACGTAATCCCATCGGCTTACCCTGACTCGCTGAAAGACTTCTACAGGTGCTCCTTCAGCTTCGCGCAGCTCCCTCGCTACACGCGTCACCTATCGGTTTACTCTGGTCCCGACGCCATGCGGCGGCTTCATAGTCAAACACATTTCACACATTATCCCCTCGTAATCCCGAGACTAATCTGTTTACAAACTCGCATTGATATTTATTTTACCTCATCTGCCAACTTTGACAACCCCTTTAAAATAAAAAAACAAAAAAAAACCAACAATTGAAACATCAGTGCCGGTTAATGTTGACTGTGTTTTTCATCAGTCTTCGACGGTCGATCTGGCTGAACTCGGAAGTTTTAGAGAAGGTACAGACCCTTTCCATCAGTTACTACAACTTGTCCTTTCTGCCGTAAATCGGTAAAATTGCTGCTTCTTATTTCACCTGTAAATACGCCAAATATCGATTTATTATTATTATTATTATTATTATTATTATTATTATTATTATTATATTATATTATTATTATTATCATCATCATTATTATTATTATTATTATCATCATTATTATTATATTATTATTATTATTATTATTATTATTATTATTATTATTATTATTAGATTATTATATTATTATTATTATTATTATTATTGTTAAGGAGACTAAGATCGATGAGTATAGGCTGACATCACTTATGCACAAAGTAATTACATCAGTCAGTTTATTTTAAAAGCAAAAAAAATTAAAACTGTGATCATTCAGAACGATTCCCTTAATTCCATAGTGTATATTGTCACAAATCATGGAATGGGTTTTATCTTATAGTACCTGTTTAAGAGTCCAGCAACATCCTCTGGAAGATGGGAATAATTCCACTCAAGCGTCTCCTTTCTGTCTCACGGTCGTGTACATCTTGTTCCGGGCGATCCTGGAATGGAGCTATTTGGCAAAACTACTACAAATAACTAAAAAGTCTCACGATTCTGGTAAATCGAGTGAAAACTTCCTGAATCATTGCACTCTTCAACTGCTTGGTTTTTCTCTTTCTTAAATCCATTCCGTTAATCCGATAGGCTGCACACCTTTACTCTGACGGTCATTTTCAAATTCTCTGGCGAACTTGTGTATTTTTTTTACCAGTATTTTCCAATGTCCACTTTCACTATAATGTTGATTTGAGCTGGAACGACTGATTTTAGAGGTTATTTAAAAAATAGCGTATAAAAGCGCGGTGATATATAAGTTTATTTGTTATAAGTTTTTAGATGATTTTTTTGTTAAATAGATTTTGTGTTATTTGTAAAAGTTATTTCTTATCTACTTTAATATACGGGTATTTTGGTCAAGTAACCTTCATTCACCTGCTATTTGACGACGACAATGGCATTATAACTTCTTTATGTAAAGTTTCTCTGTGAGTGCCTGTCCTTTAAACACTGTGTATCCAATGATTAAAATTTTACATATTGTAAAATTTAACTAAAATTTTTTTTTTTGTATTTTGGCAAATAAAAGTTGAGCAATTTTAAAAAATAAATAAAAAGTAACTTGTTGTCTGTTTATTTATGTGTAGTTGCGTGTATGCGCATGATTGTGAGCGTAAGTGTATGTGTTCGTCTGTACATATCTAAGGGTTATGTGTTAGTGATAATTTTACGTTGACAATAGTTTAAGATATTACACTCTTGTTAGTAAACATTAGTAGTTAAAATTCACAACGTCATTATAATATCAGTTTACAAAAAACAAACAAACTTGAACCGTTTATCACATTGCTTTTGTAAGAATGCACTTTTTTTTTCCTTTGCTATATCGTCTTCCTAAAGTTCGGTGTCCAGACTAAATATTATCCTTTGGGTTTAGAATTCTTTGTAATTCACATTTTTTTAACAACCGTAATAACGAAGTCTTTCTTTGTCCTTTTGAAACATATCTAAAGATTAAAGAAAGAAAGCCGAGATATTGGCACAGCCAAGTAATTAATTAATTTAAAGTCCTAAACAACATAAGTGAGAAAATGAAGTTTAAAAAATATACTATTAGAAGGGTCAAAATTTAATTTACATTCGGGTGCCTCGTATGACGTAATAATACGTCACGTTAGCCCCTCAGAGGTTTTATGACATGTTAACAAAAACGTCAATAATTACGTGTTATATACACCAGGGATCGGCAATTGGCGGCCCGCTGGCGGCAGTCTTTTCTTTAAAAAGTCATCATTCGTCATTTCTAAAGATAGTTAACCAACACACTAATGCTATAGGAGACTCGGTAAAGAGCGCGCGATTCACCGATATCGACCATTCATTTTCGTCAAGATCGATGCTAGAGCAGGTGAATAAGAAAGTGCTTCATATTTATCGCAGGCTGGCCTTCACTGCCAACACACGTGGACTTAGTGATCTCCGTGCAGAGTTTGCAACTCGCTTTTCCGATCTCCGCTCCATGGCTGGCAAGATGAAGTTCTTTTCGTCGCCCTTTGACATTGTTGTGGACGATGCCCCTACCGATCTCCAAATGGAGCTTATTGAGTTGCAGAGTGACGGCCAGCTTCGTTCTCGCTTCTCTTCATTGCCTCCCGCCGCTTTCTTCGGGGATGTAATGCTCCCCAGTGGTCACTTTCCTGGAATCGTGGACCTGGTTGTGTCATCATGTCGATCTTTGGGTCGACTTACAGTTGTGAACAATTATTTTCTCAAATGAAGCTCGCCAAGAACCTTCTTCGTGCACAGTTGACTGATAGTCACCTCAATGATATCCTTGAAATCTTGTAGCATTTCATCTCTGTGTTCACGGCGAAAGCGCCATCATGTTTCTCATTGTGTTAAGAAGGCTGATACGCAGTAGTAAAGCAATAAATATGTTTGTGCATTTATAAGTGTCCTTGTTTTTACTCTGGTCCCCGGTGTCCGAGAAATTTCCGACCCCTGATATACACACTGAGAACATATAGAATACAGAACAATCAAATCTAATATGTTAAATGCAATGAACTCATTAAGATATAGAAAGTATTCTTCTTCAGGTATTTTGGCTTCTTTTACCATGCTTCCTGATTATGAGATTTTATATTTGGCTGAATTCCATGCATGTTTATTCAGACATATGTATATATATCTACATTCAGTCATCTTTCCTCTCTCTCTCTCTCTCTCTCTAACGACTCTCTCGCCGAACTCTCGCTCTAACGAACTCATCTCTCCTCTCTAACTCTCTAACTCTCCTCGCGCTCAATCTCTCTTCGAAACTCTCTCTCTCTAACTCTCTCTCTCTCCTCTTCAGCTCTCATCTCTCTTCTCTCTCTCTTCATCTCTCTCGCTCTCTAACTCTCTCTCTCTTCATCTCTCTCTCTACTCTCTCTCTGCTAACTCTCTCGCTCTTCACTCTCTCTCGTCTCTCTCTCTCTCTTCATCGCTCTCTTCGCTCTCCTCTCTCTTCTCTCTCTCTCGCTAACTCTCTCCTCTCGCTCTTCTCTCTCATCTCCTTCTCTCTCTCGCTCTAACTCTCTCTCTTCATCTTCGCCTCTAACCGCTCTCTCTAACTCTCTCTCTCTTCTCTCTCTCTCTTCTCTCTCTCTGCTAACTCTCTCTCTCTTCATATCTCTCTCTCTTCTCTCTCTCTCTCTTCATCTCTCTCTCTTCATCTCTCTCTCTCTCTCTCTCTCTCTCTCTCTCTCTCTCTCTCTCTCTCTCTCTCTCTCTCTCTCTCTCTCTCTCAGTATTTTCCTAAATTATAGCTCAGATGGTATTGATGCTTGGAGCCGTTATTAGTGGAATCAGGCATTTGAACTAAGTTCACCTAAAAGATTCTGTTTTTATGGTGTTTCGCATGAGAGGAAAGCTTCCTTCCAACTATATGGAGAATGACATAAAATTGCAAAAGATCAATTAGTGTCAAACGAGCATCTTATCGGCATGTTAGGGTGCGAGCTTGGATAATTGCAGCCGTTGGATGATAGGTTTGATGATGTAGTAACAGCGGGTTAAAACAAAAAATTACCAGGCTCTGTTTGCAAAAAAAACCAAAAAAACCCCGGAAACTTTTATTAAAAAACAAAAACTTTTTTAAAGAATGTCCTTTTCGGATTTGCGCGAAAGTGAGATCAACAGAAATAAAAACCGCTGCTTTAATTGGACATTTTCCATTTTATTCTAACATAGGAAACATTTCCTACTAACGTGCGTGAAGGTGCAAATAATAAATATAAGTAATACGTAAGCATGAAATTCTAAGATATAAGGGAGATTCCCGGGGTAATCAACTAATTCCCAATTAGAAGTAAAGATGGGCCTGTAATCGACGTCATAGAGGAAGCTGCCAAAGTGCGGCCAGCGAAGTAACTGTGTTCAACCCGGCCTAAAACCTCCTCCATATTCTGTTGAGAAGAAATGACTCGGGGAAATTTTTGGCATTTTCCTCTTCAGATCGGTGAACAATGAAAATGTCTTGCGCTCGATGCGCGGACGAACAGCGTGGTGTGTGATAAAAGACCTCGACCTCGACCTATAGCTTCCGCGGACCATCGTTGGCGATCGGAAAAAAGGGGGAAAAACTGCAGAATCAACCTCGAGAAGGACCCGCGGCCCAGCAGCGTCGAGGGTCGCAGAATTTCAAAGTGGAAACTCGTGGCGACGTGTTTATTAAAGTCAGCTTTACGAAGGTGGTAGATACAGTATGCCCTCCCATACTGTATTTGGTGGAGTCATCTTGTCTAAAATAACGATCTCAGACCGAAAAGACATTGCTGAAGATCTTCAAAAGGAAACTCGGTAGAAAACAGGAAAGTTGTGGCGTTTTTCATGGCACTAAATGAAATCACCGAGATCGGTGATACTGCTCGGCTCTTCAGTTTCTGTTCGGATGGGAGAGTGAGGAGTGGGGAAAGCACTTCAGAATTTTTTAGGAACTACTCGCTCTCCTGAGTCTCAAAGTCCGAACTGGAACGATCGACAATTTTCGAAGCAATATGAAATGGTCATCCTCCAACGGATAAGCGTGTAATTCATTCTTTACGATGACAATATTTAGCAGGAAGCCCTTTTTGTTGTACACCTTCTCCAGATGGAGCATGTCATGCACGTCCTGTGTAAGCCTCATCATGTCCGAAGGACTGAAGCCGAGTTAAGAGATATTATTTTACTTTACGGAGGTTTGATGGCATGGCTGAGGTGTCATTCCTTTTCCCTTTTTCTTTTGAGGCGAGATATTGCAAATTTATAAGAAAGGGCAAGACTTGACTCGGCTAAACAGAGCTGGCTGGATTGCTGTGTTCTAACATTCTTAGCTGACATCACCAGTTTTATCAACTACTGAGCCTAAAGCTGCGCGCCCAGGAAAAAGTTCGTTTCTACTCTATTTGGCACTGAAGTCGTTTCCGAAAAAACTCCAACTACAGTAGAGTCATCTAAAAAATGGCATTGTGGCCCATTCCATTGCGTGAAAAGAGCTCCTGGAAGAGGAAATTTCGAACAGAGTATTGGACCCTCCGATTCTTGGATTTTAGGTTCCATAAACGAGCACTTGTTATTTGTCATGACCCGTTTTCACGTAGCCCTCCGGATAAAGCCCGGAAGATGTACGGTTAGAGCTCCCTGACTTGCACGACAGTGCAGAGGCAAAGATATCATAGAGGGAACAAAGCCTGGCTCAGGTTTTAAAGGCCTTTCACCGTCAGCCTACCCAACAATTCCCTGGCACGCCCTTCGAATGGTTTCTTTCTTCGCAAGCACATACACTAGCGAGAAAATTCTCTCTACCATGGACACGAATAATTTGAAGTCGAGATCAAGACTGATCGATGATCACCTTCGCATTGCGAAAACAAGTTTCGAATCGATGCTGCCACAAATGGTCGATAAGAAAAGTCAGCGGGATACATTTCACTCAAGTAACCACTAAAATAGTTTCTTGAAACGTATTAATTAGGAATATATATATAAAGGCAGGTAATATTCGTTGGACAAGTAGGTGTTTAATTATTGATAAATTGTGTCATAACGTATAGATGAGCTATAACCGATGATCAAAGTATGTAACGTCAGTTATACTTCATCTACACCTTTAATTAGGAATTACTGTCCCCGGTCTCTCCTATCATCCCCTTTAACCATATTATAGATGATCATGCTAAGATGTCAATGATAATTCATCTGTACGTTTAACTAAGAATTACTGGCACTGTAACTGCTTATTTCCACAAACATAGGTATTTTACCTTAAATTGTTATATTTTATAATCGTGGGAACTACCCTTTATGAAGACAAACTTAAATGTTAAATAATAAGAATATATATATATATATATTTTTTTTTTATTTCAGAAATATCAAAAAGATCGTTTGATAAAAATTTTATCGAATGCATTTTGACTATACCGGAAGCAGCAGAACTGGGCCTACGAAAGCCAAGCATAAATTGATGCCAGAACTAAACTTGAATGATTTTCCTGAAGTTATTCTAACATGAACAGGTTGTAACAGAAAATTAATATTTATACTAAGCTGCATGATGAGCTGTGTTGTCTTCTGAAAGAAATATACAAGTCATAGTTTAGGGGAAGTAACTTATAATTAGTCTGTATTTTGCGATTCCTTGGCTAGAAAAAAATTACAGGGTTGCGTAAAAATAATTTACTTTTGATAGACAGTGTATGGCTTACCTAATGCTACGATATGCCAAAATTATTTCCGCAAACCTTCTTTAAATTTCAGTAAAATTGGAATAAAAATACATTCAAACATAAAATTCCATTGCACTAACTCGTAATTATACATAAAATATACCAGTTTTTTTTAATGTGATTTTAATGCGTAGTACAAAACTGATTCCTGTGGGTGTATTTAAGTTGGGAAACCTGTTTATTTTAAAGTCATAATTATCGAAGCGTATCGTCTCAGGTTACTTTGGGTCCTTTCCCTTTATTTATATATTTAAAAAACTTAAATTTAAAGCATATAAAAACGACCGACTGTTCCACATTTCTAAAATAAAACAGGTTTATTTTAAAATTTTTTTAGGTCAGAATAATTCTCGGTTCAGCAGCTGATTTATATTAAACTAAATTGTTCCTAAATGTTTCGACAGTTACGCCCCCTTCGCTATGACTGACATATTTCGTGCAGAATCACAAGCTAAGAAGGTAACAGAATATTTTTGGGTTTATAGAAATTTTTTTCTAAAGATTTGTTTCTGAGAAATTCGCGGTACAATAAGAAGATTTTACAATATAAAATAAAAATTGAAAAGACCTTTTCTGTTTTGATGGGTGCGGTCTGAATTCTGTGATAACGCTGAAAAAGCATCGATTATATTTTACGTAAATAAATTAATTAATATTATGGATTCAGTAGACCAAGACTACAGATTTAGACAGCTGGGGCACTTGCGAAACTGTCAGATGATGTTACTTCCGTGTCTGGTGACGCGAACCAGACACACCCTCTGAATGTTTGCCTTATTGTATTACTTTCTTTGTGCGTGAGGTGGCTGGGTGGGTAGTTTACTTTCTTGGTGTCAACACGAGAGGAAAATAATGAAATAATAATTCTGGGTTCGGTAAACGCGCCTCTCACTAAAATTGCTTGGCGATTTGTCACCGATGATAAAGGCTTTCTTTTATACTGCCATATATCATAAGGAAAAACTAAATTAAAAACTTTTCTAGGCGTCAACTCGCCTTTTACACATTATTATTATTATTTTATTATATTATTATTATTATATATTATTATTATTATTATTATTATTATTATTATTTCTCTTAGAAATCTAATTTTATGTACACTTTAAAACGTAACCTATAACAAAAAACATTATGAATGCATAAACAAATATTAATCTGATAAAATTGTTCATAACAGAGAGAGAAAGGTTTCCAGAATATAACAAAAGAAAATCGGCTTCGCAGCCAGATGCCTAGATGTGAACTGGATTCCATTGTAGAATTTCTGAGCGGATATACCACCCGGTCCGGCTTTTACTAGCGCGACTCCTTTTAAGATAATATAATCTCCCTTTAAAGAGAGTTCGCGCAGGGGACGTGATTTATAGTGTCGAACTACAGTGAAAGATTATCCCGCGACAACAAATATAAACTGAAAACTGCCGTAAAAAACAATAAAAACAACGACGGTCCCACTGAAGATGTTTTATCTTTATTCTTATGAAAATAAAAAATAACGATAACAACAGAACATTACTGAAATTTAAATTTTAAAGCAAACCGCAACGTCAACACAAAACAAACACAGACTGACTATAGAAGTCCTAAACCAACAAAAAGTTTGTTTTTTTTTTGTAGGTTACCCTAATATAACGATTATTATATTTCATTAATAACTCTTTTTATTTCTCGCGATGTCGCCATAGGTGTTTCTAAGACTTCTCAGTGTCTCATGTCTACACTACCGTCACAAGCAGTTAATGGTATTTTTTGTCATAGTATTGTTACTGTTTGGACGCGCACCCGGATCCCATCGTCAATTCTGACTAGATGTATCATGACGTGATAAGGGTTAATGAAGAAGTCGCAGACGGGTGAGTCCATGTCATTCAAACCAAAAAAAATATTTCAGTATAAGAGAAATACGTAATTTTCTTTTGATCGAGTACCTTCGGACTTTACGAATCTTGTCCATCTCTCTCTCTGTACTGACGTCATTTCTCTCTCTCTCTCTCTGTAATGACGTCATTTCTCTCTCTCTGTACTGATGTCATCTCTCTCTCTCTCTCTCTCTCTGTACTAATATCATTTCTCTCTGTCCCACTCTCTTTCTCTCTCTTGTATCGCTGCTGAAATAAAAATATTTCACAACAAAATAATATTCAAATAAACACATACAAAATGAAAATGATTTCCAGACGTGAACACGTTTATAAAGATTGTAAAACAAATTTGAAAAAAATGCTTTTAATTTCATTACGTTATTTTCGAAACGTGAAGTGATTAGGATGATAATAAAACTCCAGCACTTTTAACAAAAGCAATAGAAATCATGTTAGATTTGTGAAATTCCTTACTCTTATAAATTTAAATGAAAATAGCCTCCGTAGGAACTTTATCACAGCGGCATAGAAATCACACTTTAATATTAAAAAAGATCTTTTCATCCTGAAAGGCAGTGAATTGAAAGCGTTGCTCAGAATTAAAAATAATACTTTCTGAATTCGCATACCACACGTCCATGTATTCACATTAAGGGTCTCAACGGCCCTTTAAGGTGCTTTATTACACTATTATGGGCGTGTGTGTAAACGATCTCTCACGTGCAAAACTTTTGCAACTTTTAGAAAAACAATCTTTGCTTTTTTAGTTGTTCTGCGATTTTAACCCTTTAGTGTGGTTTCGTTTTTTATAAAAGCGCCAATTTCATTTAGGTTCGATAACTCTGAAATCTGACGAGGCCAGTCAATATGTTCGTAACAGCAGACTGACGTAAGAAAATGTACTCGAGAACATTCGGTGCATTGGTTCTAAAGACACACGAACAAAAACTTGTTTAGGTTAAAAACGCAGTTTTAGGATGAGTTCATCCGTATTTCGATATTCCGCCATATTCACGACGCCGGAGATGGGCGGGTCTGTATTCTATAAAGGGGCGTGGTAGCCGGAAGACTTTTCTATTTATCCGGAGTCTGGCAATGACGGGTTCGAGTCCCGTCAGTCGGTGTGCCGTATTGACAATCTGTGTCGCTTTCTGCGGGCAATGTTATATCGAAGTAATTTGTTGTTTAGGGAGAAAATTGAAACCGCTCAGCATCAGCGTCGTGCAGGTTACTGTACTCCAATAACCGAACGTTATCGACTCGCATTTACCACCAACAATCCAGCATCGACAACAAGAGTCGAGGCACTGGGTGGGGGGACAGTGGACTCTCTGCTCGACCGATACTATTGGTGACATATCCCTTGCTTTGCTTGGTGCAACACGCATATCACGAGACCTCTTGCATACTAATGATCCGTAATCTTCGCAGACAATTTAAACTTTTTCCAGCTGAGATTCTCTGGCCGAATGCACATTGATTCGTCGAGAGGCTGCTAACGATTTAGTCCATTATGCTTGCAAACCAACTGTTATGCATGGCGGAGTTGGAGCAAACATTCGGTATTGGGGAAAAACGTTCTTGCTTTCATTGATGGACGTCTAAATTTAACTGGTTACATAATCTATCGCTAGGTAACCCTCCAGTCTGTACTTGGTTAAAGTATCCTAGAGTCTAATGAAACATGCCATATATCAAGAATCAATATAGCTGACTGCAGTTGCCTTCCCGGAGACCCCCATACAAATTTCAATGTGCACCCATGGGAGCATCTTGATAGATGACTGGAGACTAATCGCCCAGGACCAACTGTGCAGTTTTAATTAAAGGTATCCCTGCAAATTTTCTCAGAAAACATGGACCGGTCACCATTTTCTATACGATGCAAGAGATGTTTCTACTAAATGTCAAAAATGGTTTTCGAACAGTTATTTTGCATTGTTTATGTAATAAAACTACATACGAAAAATCTCTGATGTTCAAGTTATAAATATGATCAGTGCTTTACCGTAATGCTGCAATTAAGTACATCGTATCAGGGTTATTGTTATCTACGGAACAGTCTCCAAACAAGAAAGCTTTTCCCGACGCCCATTTCGGAGAGGATTCTTCCTACCGAATGGCTCGGTTACGGTTCTTGGCAGCAGTGGTATTATTCTGACCGACAAATGGCTCGTCGTCACAAATTAACTGAGATCCTATCCAGTCTTCTCAGATAGAATTTTTCCCGATTCCCTTGTAACGGTATGGCAAAGGAGTTGCTTATAGCCACTCAAAGATTTTATCTTGAAATCAGTTTAAACAGAACTCGCAGGGTTTCGCAGCAAGACAGTGCCGAAAACGGAGCTTTTCGGACGGCCCGTCGTCCGGTTAGGGTTAAAAGTCGTGCAGTCTTCCCTTCCGACCTTGTGAGTCATTACAGTAGGTCTCAGCCTTCGCCAACTTTGGCCTATAAAACGAGGAAATCGATAGCTGTAACTACCAGAGTGTACTCATTTAACTCTCATTTTGTATGTTAAAACTAATAATCCTCTAAAACGCCAAAGTTCCCCATTATCTGGCAGTAACCAATATATTCTTTGTTCAGTTTAACGATCCATCTTCTACCGAAGTTATTTCTTTCAAGCTTAAAAATTAGTTACTCGGCAAAATTAAATCATTCTTCTTTAAAATTTCCTATTTATTAGAAATTTTTTTTTTCCATTTTATCTTTTAGATGTTAATTTTCCCCATCTTCGTAATATTGTTTTTTTTTTCCCTCTTTAGAAAATTCGATTGTGCTTCAGGAGAATAATTGTACATAGAAGAAAAAAACAAGTTTCTCGGTCCTTCCCTAATATCCAACTGAATTTTCGATGACGACTTACTGACGTCTTCATCGTCAGAGTAATTTCTAAAGAAGAATACCATGATGCAAAGAACAGGTATTGATTTGTGGCCGATATTTGGGCAATCGTTTCGAACTCTCCCGACTTGTTGGTTACCAAGCTGTCTCGCTGATTTTCAACCAACTAGGTAACCTGCTGAGCCACTCCGAACTGTATCGGATTAATGGTTTTTTTTTTTCCTTTATAAACTGCCTTTGCGTGCCCAAACAGAAGTATCCAGATTTTACAGACGTCAACACTGTACCTCGTGTGGAGGAGTTCCTGCTAATGACTTTCCTGAATAAATGACCAAGCCCTAGCTGATCTGCATCTCATTACATTTGGTTCTGTTTGTGTTTCAGCGGGTCTTCATGTCTCGCCGAACCTTAAGATTTATTGGCCAGTTCAAAGCCCGACATATCGCCAGGTTCTCTAAATATCTCGTCGTCACCGAAGACGCGACGCGACCGTGCCCTCGTAGTTCCTTATTTCGCATACAGTTTACGTAAAAAATAAAACACAACCCCAAAAACCTTCTAGCATCATGGAAGCCATCTGATTCGTGACATTTATTTTTAAAATTTTTCAAAAGAAACAATTTTCCTAGTTTGAGAACCATTTTAAAACGCGCGAACTTCGCAACATCAACTCGCAGTCGGTACCCGCCATCTCCGTCTCCACCGCTCCAATCATAATGCATACAGTGTACGCTTAATTATTGCGACCATATTGAATTTGACAAATTTCTTTTAATTAAAATGGTGCTTTTTTGCATTTGTCACGCCAGCTTTTCAATATTTTGTTGGCTGGCTGTTAATAACTGAAAATTAAAATGCATCGTTGCTCTCTTTTCATGGATGCCGAAAGCTTTGGCCAGTGAAGCGGAACGCCTTAATCACGGGATCAAGAGCACCCACTGTTTTATTTCTGCTGGGAATATTAAAACTTACACGAAAAATGAACAGGCGAATGATCCATGGTTTATTTAACGACCCAATTTGTACTGACAACCAGCCTCCGCTAGAGTTCACACAAGTTATTCCTTCTTATTTCTATAAATACTCGCTTCAGCTGAAACTGAGTTAGTTACATGAATAAAAAAGGAAAAAGGAAAACGACTCCTCTTCTGGACCATTCGTGTTTGATAATAAGGACTTTTTATCGGCTGGATGTTAGAAGGGAAGAACTCTGATAAACGTTTGCTCTTTTTTAAAAAAAAAAAATCGTTCAGCTGTTCTTACCCAAGGACGGAAAGTAAAGAAAGAAATTAATATTTAATAAATTTAACATATTGATTAATAATTTGTCACTGGTGTAGCATGATAATTAATAATAATAATAATAATAATAATAATAATAATAATAATAATAATAATAATAATAATAATAATAATATAATAATAATAATAATAATAATAATAATAATAAATAATATAATAATAAAATAATTAATAATAATTTTCTTTTTTCGCTTTCTTTTCGTCCGAGCCATGTTGACTTTTACTAGACACCACTAAAACCATCTGTTGATACATATTTATTCGTCTTTTATAGAATAGGTGTTTTGAAAACCTCGTGTGGCTCGAGCGAAGCGATTTCGGGTACAGATGTGAACATAACTATCTTCTGAAATAATTCCTTCCTAATCATAGGCAGTTACTGAATCGAACTCAATGTATTTAAATTAAAATCAGACTGACAACTTCAAGATTACATAAAGTGATGATAGTAAAACTGAGCGTAATTACCAGTGTGTATAGTATTTTACTCAGTTATCTATCTTTTATTCAGTATAAAATTTTATTTTGTCAACTAAGATAAATACGTCAAACACACGGGAAACTTGTATTATTCACAAGTACCCGATATCCTGTGCTGGATGATAAATATAAACAATAGCTTCCCGTTAGTTACCACAGCAGACGCCAGAGGGCGCTGATACTTTTGTAAAATTCTAATTTCGGTTTTAACTTTCAACTGTGGATCATTACACTAAAAAATGTAAGTATTCAGAATTCTTGTTTTTTTGTTGTTCTTTTTTTTCAGGTTTTTAACCAGAAAAGGCGTCAAAAAAACGTCACGTGACGAATATTTTTCAGAGAAGATCTAAAGTTCTGCTAAAGTGACAACGCTTGCGATAATTCGAACAGTCGGGGGTTAAAGACATTGACCAGCGCCCGAATGACTAATTGTCTATTAAATGTAGCAACAAAAAAAAAAAAAAGAGAGAGACGAAGCAAACTTGATTCTCGGTCGGCTGCTGTCCAGATCCACCTCGTGGTTCCCTGACTGGAACTTTGGAACCTAGGAGCGAACCTCTTGGGCGCTGAATGAAGACAGCCTTTCGCTTTCTTCCGCAATGCACTGGCTGCTATACGTCCGGACAGACGGAAACTCCGACAAAAAGAGAATAAAAATCGACCTTGATTTATTTTAACAATAAAAAATAACAACAGTTGAAAAACCATTAAATTTGAAAGAAATATTATAAAAATAAATCTACCATATTGGAAGTAACTGTAGCCGTCTGATCTTATAAAGCCTCGTTGATGCTCATGTGAGGACCTCCTTCTTTACCACAGTGGGTGTGTGCTAGGTTATTGCCGTGTTGGAAGCTGAATCTCCAGCCAGTGAGATGTGTTCTCGAGAGAATGGCAAGATGGATCTGGCTGGTGCGCAGCCCCACACATGTATTGATCCACTACCATACTTCACTGTAGCTGTTGTATCCTGACTGTTGTACCGCTTCCCGATCCGCATTCAAGCAAACTGTCGTTGATTATTGCCAAACAGTTCAAACCTGCACTCATCTGTGAAGGGCACCTTCTGGGTTCAGTCATCTCGCTGCTTAATTACTTTATTTTTGCCAATTTCAGCCTCACCGTTTGGTGTCCTTTCCTCAGCAAAGGTTTCTGGAAGCTACACATCTGCTGGGAACACTTAGCACCAATGGCTCACGTATATCTTACTGATTCCGAAGAAACGTTAAAATCGCTCCTACAGCCGGTGATTCGCGATTACTGGCTCATCGTCTACCACTTACAAAACGTGAGGTACTTCGCATCAGTTTAGGAGACTTTGGGCTTCCTTCCTCGACAACGTCTAGTACCACCTCCGCATATCGTTCTCAGAGTCTCGCATACAGCTCCTTCTGGAACATAAAGTCAGCGCATAGAGACGACGCCTAGCAAAGGCTTTGATCCCTATATGCGTGTCATGTGGCATGCTTTCCAAGGTGTTATAATATTCACCACACATTCATCCCTCTACTTCTATATCTCTTCTGCTTACGAGGCACTTTCTGATCCCTTGCCTAACAGCCAATTACAAGGTATGTACCACATCAGACACGGAGCATTTCGCTTTAACACTTCATAGGCCATTCTGTCTTGTGTTATTTGCATTTTAACCATTTTTTTTTCTTTATTCATAATTATTTATAAACTTTTATTTATCTTTTTTTAAATTATCCACTTTAACATTGGTGATAAAAAAATGACTTGCAAACTAATTACAGAGACGCATCTACGCGAAGACATCATCCATTAAGATAACTGTTACACGGTTGACATCGAGCATGGATTCTCAGGAACACAAAGTTACAGAACAGTTTTACGCAGAGTTGATAAGGAGCCAGAAGAAATACGAACACACTTTAACATAAAAAACAAAACAACAATGACGTAAATGGTAGATAAGCAGTCGATAATTAGGCGAAAACACTCTTTAAGCAAAGAGTTAATAGAAAATCAGGATGAGTAATAATACGTACAAGTTTAGAATGTTTACGTACACTATACTAAGCAGCCAGGATCCATACAAATACAATACATTTCAGATTAATTACTTAAAGAGATGATGAGGACTAGGATCTATTCCAACCCGTTAAGTTAAGGTATGATTGCGTAAGGATCCATTCAAATATATTGACTTATGCATATAATAATTACGAACAGTGTTGATAAGACACTCATGATCCATAAAATTTAACATTCAGATTAATTAAAATACAAGGAAAATGAGAAGTCCAAATCTATACGAATACGATAACTTTCAGAATAATTACACAGAGTTAATTTGATATCAAATTCCATGTGCACACATATCCTTACAGAATAATTAAGTGCGGGATCTGTAAGGAATCAGGATCCATGCAAACAACACACAGAATAATAAACAACATGATTGATAAGGAGTCAAGATCTTTGCACGCAAATATTCATTTAAAATAATTACGCACGTGATTAGTATTGAGTCGGGATCCACTAGAATAAATTAAGTTACAGCGCATAAGGTTGATAAAAAAGAGGAGATCCATACGAAAAAATTAACTTGCAGATTAACTGTACAGATGAATCAAAAAACTAGAATCCATACAAGGATATTAACTTTCAAAATAATTGCGCACATGGTTGTTTGGACCTCGGGATCCATACGAACACATTAACTTAGAGGATCATTGCGCACTCGGCTGATGAGATGTCATGATCGATACGAGCACATAACCTACAGAATAATATCGATCAAAAGTCTATATCCAGAAGAACACATCGACTGAAATAGTAAAGGTCGGGATCCATAAAAAAAAGCACATTGATTGCTTCACAGTGAACCAGTAAAGCTAATCTTTAAACCTCACCTCTGCCATTAATCCAGGGATATACTTTTTGCAGGATCTAACTTATTACATATTTATTTATTTTATTTTTTTAAAGTTTTTCCTAAAAAAGTAATTTTTTTTCTCTCTGACCAACGGGGGAACAAATTAAGTTTTTCATGCGTGACACGAAATCCAAAGTTTGAATAAAAACCCCGTGAGGTGTATGTCTAAAAAATAGCGAATGAAGAGCAGTCCAAAATATCTATTACTTATTATTTATTATGCCTATATTTTGGATGACTGCGTAACATCGCTAAGTAATCCCCTGCTACAATGGATTAACTCGAAAGTACAGAAATCCGTCCTAAAAATGCCGTATCGTTTGGATTGATGGATAGAGGTAATATCCGTATTTGAAACCTATAAAACATTTCTGGCGTAAAGAGCAACCTTCTGTTCAGCTCCTGTGTGTTCGTCTACTTTTCGCATTCCTGGTGCTGCTAACTCGTATTGTAGAAGCTCATTAGAGTCTTCCTATATTTCCTTTTGTGAATAATTTGCAACATTGCGTCCTCAAGTCCACCAATCGTTAAACTATAGCTTCTGTGATATTAAACACGATTTTTTAGTTATAATAAATAGAGCGAAACGACTGTTTATTGTTGTTCTATCAGGTGAATATATTCAACAGACTAAACGAGGCCGTAAGTACACGTTATAACAAATTACAACGTGAAAATGTAAATGTCCTCAATGTAAGATATATGCTAAACATATAACGTATAGATACTAAACACGCGTATCTTTGCATGACGTTCCAAATACAGGATATCCACACATTATTATCTCGATTTTGTTTATACTAAACACATTTTGACACTAAAAAACTGATGTTCAACAAATATAAACATCTTTACTTAAATACGGAGCAACTAGGGTTTAGTGTCTGGATATCCCATCTTCAGTCTTTTTCTGCTTATGTCGTGAATGTATTATTATCATTATACACAATCACCTGCCACGGATCCAACGTACGGTCATCTGATGCTGCTTCACTTCACGTATACAGCTCGCATCATCAGATGTTTTCCCTCTCTCTGTACTTCTTATGTACGCACGAGACATTGGTATTTCTTCCCTATCGGTGTAATTGACTCACGTGGTGCTCCCGGGAAGTAGAGAGCTTGTACTCGAAAGATAGCAGGGAGACGTTAATATGGCGTGTTCGGAGAACAGGGAGAAAACTTTATCGGAGAGCTCGGCAAGGGGAGAGAACTGTGTCTAGAAAAATAATGCCGCTGAGTTATTGAAAATATCGAGCAGTGGAATAAAATGGAGAAGACTAAAGACGTGGAATTCTTACAGAAATGAATTTTGTTTCTGACTTTCTCTTTTCTGGATACTGGAATTTTAACAAACAACCGAGATCAACAAAGATGACGCCCTTATTGTTTTGACCTGACAGGAGAACTCCATCAGTATTTAACTCGAATCATCAGAGTAATTTACTAACCAGAATAACCATTGACTTTTTCTTACAGCCAGCCCCGTGTGGATGACCCGCTAAACTTCCGGGTCCTGGGACAGTACAGTGTCGCGCTCGGTCTGGACGCTCAGTCCCCACGTGATACAGGGCCAAAGTCACCTGAAGCCAACCTCTGAGCCACGCGGGTGGAAAGGAAAACATAATTTCTCAACAGGGGAAATAATCACCTTCAAGATGTAAAAATAGAACCTCTTCATTGTGAGGGGTGGCTGTTCTCTAATTAATTCCTAAATAGATGTATTATTAGGGGTGTTACTTTAACCCCGCTTTCCCTTTATGCAAATTTATCTATGCTTCAAGCACAACAGAAGCGTAGTAGTTTATAGTAAATGAAACTGACCGTGTCGGCGTTGCCATCAAATTTACATTTTCGACGTAAGCTTTTGGCATTACGTAGTTACAGTGAATGTTCCACGGCGTCAGTGATCTAGCGCCGTCTCCCGATGTCCTCCCTCCTGATTGGATCTCCAGTCTCTTCCCCACCCGGTCTCATGAAGAGAGAAACCGGACCGGTTCTCTCGCTCGTCGCGAAGAAGGAAAACGAAACACCAGTTGCTGTTGTTGTTGTTGTTGTTTTGTTTCTCAAATTTTAACCGGTACTAACCGGGATTTCTTCACGAGAGAGTTAAAAACATGATAGCGTTGGCTGTGCTGCCAAAAACGGCCGATAGAGGGGGAGGAGGTGTCAGACATCTAATGAAAGAAAGGCTTGGTAATGATACCGTCTACCGAGATGGCATTGAACAATGTCTGGCAACAATGCCCGGCTCATGATTGATCCTATAAATAACCGGTGCACCCCGAGAAATACCTTACGGTTACAAAATTTCTACAACTCGCGTTCGGCATCATCTCCTTGCTGATGGAATGGCACGCGGCGCCATTGTGGAAGAGAGACTGCTAGAAGCTGGGCGCCGCCGTGGAACAGCCCCAGTTTGCCGCGACTGAATGAGGGCATTGTTGTCGGGAATGAAAACCATTGTTGCCGACGCTTACTTGGTTTTCCACTAAAAGCGTACGTCCATTGTTGCGAGGACACATTTAATTTGTGAAGCATTGCTTTTGGCATGGAACCCCGGTGGCCATTGAAGGGTGCTCTTCTATGAGCGCTCTTGTCATGCGATGGAGCCCGGTCGTGAATGAAGGGATGAGGAGTACGGCCGGATGATACAGAGAGCGGTTCTCATAAAACGATGAACGGGATGGATGGAAACACGAGATAATGAAAGCGCAACAATTGCAGCTGTATCTGGGTCTGTTTAAAGACAACAAGTAAAATTCTGAGAGAAAACTTCTTTTTTTTTATTTACGAAGATGCGGTACAAGAAAATCTACAAATGGCTGGTAGCAAGCGTTCAATATTCCAGCATCTTCTAGAACCGAAATACATTTTTTTAGAACAAGGTGAACGATAAGGAAAAAAACAGAAGAAGCAAAAAAGGCAGGAAGTAAAAGTTTTATAATTTAAAAAAAAAACTTCTCTTTTACCGAGCGCTTTCTGCAAATGGAAACTGAAATTGTAATTTTATAGTAAATTTATTATAATAATTGTGCTTAATAAAGACCCAACGAGACCTGTAGATCGTGGAATCGTTTTAAGATGTTAGAATAATGACGTTCGGTTTGGATTTTAGACATTTATTCAAAAACCGACTGTTTCGTCAATATTTAAGCTATCGCATAAAGCGTTGCCACTGCAAGTTACTGTCAAATGGAGTTCGAGGAAGGCAGTTGAAAACAATGTAAGATAACATAGAGTTTTGCAGAACTTCCCAGAGCGCCGGTCAGCAAACCAAGTTAATTATGATCGGAGGAATTCGCGTCGGTTGAATATTTGGAAATCTTGTCTTTAAAGTGCTTGTGTTTGTTTTGTTTTTTCCTTCTTTTTCTCCTCTGCACCAAGTCAAAAATAAGTC
The DNA here is from genome assembly GCA_018389105.1 of Nautilus pompilius. Classification (NCBI taxonomy): domain Eukaryota; kingdom Metazoa; phylum Mollusca; class Cephalopoda; order Nautilida; family Nautilidae; genus Nautilus; species Nautilus pompilius. The sequence goes on from JACATO010001577.1 coordinate 40,658, forward strand.
AACCGTGAAAAGGTAACAGATTTTAACTGATTGCCGATTAGTAGCTAAGGTAATCAGCTAACTAGTAAAATTCATAACAGAATTTTTGGCCTGCTCCTACTTGAGGGTCAGAAATCTATCCCTGTACACAGTATTATCACAAGCAGAAAAATAAATAGGTCTAAAGGCTCACTTACATAACCACCGAACACCTTATTAGCACCATGCTCCAACGATAAATCGCCTTAATCCAAAAAGTGGTGAAAGTTGAAGTTGCTGCGATATAATTTAAAAGCTTTTCCTTTAAATACTAAGCTCTTTCTTTCACAGACTTTTATAATCTCTTTCAGTTTTTGAATGGAAGCCAGTATTATTTCCAATACTTTTGTTTTTTACTTAGTACGTATTAATCCGGATTTGGAGATGGCTACGTTGATTAGCTTAGCATACAGATCTTTAAGCTTCTGTGATATCGAGTAGAACATTTCCATTATATTTCAGACAGCCTTTAGAAGTTTCAGATGGATTTTGACTCTGTATATAGAACACTGTTTCCTTTAATATTCTGCCTTTTAAATTCGCCTAATTACGTATAAATTTGGGATTTTAATTTACCTAAATTGATTGGTTAACATTAAAGTTGTAAAGATTTTAATTTCCATTACAGATTTCTAAAAAAATAATTATATATCTCATAAACGTGTTGAATCTTTAATTGCGTTTTTAGACCAGTATTACTATATTATGTTTTGGCTTTCACTTTGTCATGCACTGGCTGGATCGTTGCCCCTGACTATACCTTAATCTGGATAAACTGATCTGTTGATAAATCTTGGTGTTATTTGGAATACTCAGCGAGCAATATTCCGGTTTTTTAAGGACTAAAAGCAAAAGTTTTCCATTCGCTTTCATGAAGTCTAAGAATCGATCAATTGATTATTAAGCTTATCCCACGACTTTCTTTTTCTTTTTTTTTGAGAAAAAAAATTACTTTTTATGGTACTCGTGATTTGCCTTTGTCATCCTACTGTAAAATGATGCTGTGAATTATAATATAACAAGTTTATTGTGAGACTACCGCACCCTGGCATCTGATCGAAACAGCAGGTGCTTGATTGGAGGGATGGCAGCGGCTCTTTCAAATGATCTAAGTGTCTTAACGAACATATCAAAGGTACCAAGGGGAAATCTTCATTTTCAGATGTGGAAGTAAACGGGAGAGCCCAGAAAAAATCCATGCGGAAGAGGAAGAAGTAACTACGTTAAAGGAAGGTATGCCAACCCGAGCCGGTCAAGATCTGGATTCAATCGAAGCTCCACAACCATAGTTTAACGACGTCTTCATATGCGCACTTCCTGTGCAGTGGCGATCTTATCGTCAATAGTAAGCAAACAATGTTCTTTGTTGCCTGTAATGGCAAATATAATTAACACGATTTACCGGTTTTTATTTGTATTCACGTGGCTTCGCTAAGACCATTTTACCCAACAAGACAAACTGGTATTTAAAAAAAAATAAAATAAATGCTTAAACAAGCAAAAATTAATATGGAATCGTTCTTTAAGAACCTTTAAGCACAGATCACACGCACATTTGAACAATTCTCGACTGTTGCAGGCTTTCATCTGCGCCAAAGACAAATAGTTCGCATTGCAAGAATAGTCAATACTAACAGATTCTTTATATTTCTGGTGAATTCTGGTTCTCCAACTACAATAATCAGAAAATTCACACACCGCTTCAGCGGTTATTTTCTTCACAGATGTTGTTTGCCCATTGAGGTAGCAACAGGAAGCTAAAGCTGACTGTTATGCGCATGCCTGATCACGTGACTGAAAGCGAACCGTACAGTGCCTTCTGACGTAGCCAGTTTCTCTCTGATAGCTTTGCGCAAGCGTTTTTTTTTAAAAAGTCAACGACTGAAGCAACAGTTTCATGCCAGAAAGGAAAGGTAATTGTCCAACTGCACTTATTAATCAGTATCCTAGAATTTAGCATTTTTCCAGTAAGAACGTAGTGAATGCGTGAAACGGTTTTGCCGTACAGAGTCGTACGACTCCGCTACAACCAAAATGCTTAGGACCACTTTCGGTAGATACTTCGAAAAGACGACGGAGATATTTCCTGTCCTCTACAAACGACTAACTATAGTGATTTACCTTATCTTAAAAGGTTTCAAGAATAGCAAATGCAGCTGGGCATCTGCTACATCTTGTTACCCACAAGACCAAGGTTTATTTTCACCTTACTGCGCGTGGAAGATGCGCATGCTCACCGTTTGTCCTCCCGCTGACATCACGCAGAGAACCTGGCACCACCATCTACGCCGATTATCCACTTTTTAAAATTCTTCATCGGCAGAATGTTTGTGCTTAAATCCAAAGGGTTTTTCAAACCCGGCTTACTTCTCGCCTACATTTGTAACCAAATAGCGCAAACTTATCTATGCTTTGACTCTCTTCGAATTTGGAAGAGCGCTTCGCGATGACGTAAAATTCACGTGACATCGAACCTCGGCCGCCAGCTAAGTCTGTCAAGGCGGTTCAAATTCTGAGACAAATGGCATGGTTAGAAGAGGAATCAATATTATAAGTTTTAAACGGTACCAATGGATTTTTTAAAAGAAAAAAAGAACAAAAAAAACAAAGGATTGAGACATTTTAATTATTATAGTGGCATGAGGCTGTTTCCCTTCTTTCTTTTTGCAGAAGTCTATGTTATTTGAAGTAAATCAGCTCCACGCCTAATAATCCAGTCTCTGGGGAATTTTAATCCTTTTATCCAGATTTCGTATTCTAATTAAAATCACCACAATTGGTGACAGGCCAACAACTATCGTCGACCGATGAAGAATTTGCCAAACATTCTTTGGGAAATTCTTTTATGCCCTGGAGAAAACCACTGGAAACGTTTCCGAAGACCCTGGAGAGAACGCGATCCGCTAACAACCATTTACACCCGGCCTTCCTGCATCCTCGTCCCCGACGCACCTGCTCGCTTGCCTCCGCAGCCGGTACCCGAGACATCGCCAGCGAACGATGTAGCGTAAAGGCCGAGGAATCCTGCCCGCGGGCCGACGGTGGTGCGAGATCGTGGTCCACTTCCACCTTAACAGCTCCCCAAAGACCCTTTCCGCTGGCCCGTTTATTTATATAAGACACTACGAGTTTACTCTCTCTCTCTCTCGCTTTCTCCATCTCTCTCTGTCTCGACCATCTCTCTCCATCTCTCTCTGTCTCGCCCATCTCTCGCTCTCTCTCCTCCTCTCTCTCTCTTCTCTCTCTTTCCTCTTTCTCTCTCTCTCTCCTTCCTTTTGATTCGTCAGGACTAAATGTTTTACGGGTCCGAGAAACCGCGCGGCAAGGAATAAAAAAATTTTTTTTTTTACAGAAACCCGAAACCGAACAAAGGAAGTGTATCGTTGTTAATTTTATTAGCCGGTGTATTTTTCTTTACAGAGGGGTGTGAGTCCTCCCCCCCAGCGGGCGGGCGGGCGTGAGACCAGGGGACACGGAAGGCGAGGGAACTGGGCTGCGTTGATGACCTGTTTATAGCCTTCTGATATGCCCGGCTGTCTCGCCGCTAGCTCTGCGCCTATTAACATCTCATCTCATCTCATCTCACCCATCTCTCTCTCTCTCTCTCTCCAGCAGATCCCATAATTTATTTCTACTTAAAGGAACCCGTGTTCTACCTGTCACGAGGAGAGTGGACGGACGCGTCTGTTAGTCAAGATAGGAACACTTATATTTTCTCCCTTGCGAGTCAATTTTCTTTTTATAGTAAGAGCCCCCCCCCCCCCAAGCCCCCTGTTCGACGTGCAGGCGATTATTTTTTTTTCCTTCTTTTTCCACCGGCCCCACCCCACCCCCTTTGAAACGGAATCTTAATGCGGAAATCGAATTATATTTTTCACTTTCCTGCGATCCGAACGACACCAGCCAGAGAGAATGGGAGCGGTGATTAGGTGACCAGATGGCCAGAAATCGCGATAAAATTCAAATGAGCCCCGCAGCTGCGAGACGGTAAATCCGGCGATGGGTAAGCCGATTTAGGAATATAGCTCAGATGACTTTGTGTGTGTGTGGTTGTGTGTGTGTGTGTTGCGCGTCCGCGCGAGCGTTGCTAACCTCGTATACCGGCCTAAAGTGATTCGTCAGAAGATCTGCGCAACTATTCCCTCGCCGCCGCCAAACGTGCCAGGTGATAGATGCACCGACAGGTGATGGCGGCTGCGGCGCCCGAACCCCGCGCAGTCTGCTGGAAAGAAAGGAAACCGTCAACAACAAAGGCGGATGTCGTCACCGGCGTTGTGACTAACAGGTACGTCGACCGTACGTATTATCCGAAGGCCTTCTCTCCGGGGGCTGAAGGGTCGCTTACCTCGCGACTGACCAGTCCTGCGTGGCTGACTTGTGAGAAGTCGAACATTTCCCATATATTAACTGAAACATAACACAGCGATTTCTAACATTTATATACATTCGAAATAAAGTATCTCGTTTATATTTTTAAAAAAATCTGTGAGTTGTCTCCCGTACACTATGCATGGTGCACGGTTAGGAAAGTACCTCGTAATTCCTAATGAGAGGTGAATAAATAACGATTTACGAAATGACGTTATGCTTTATTAAACGGATCCGGAAGCATTAGAGAATATAATTTTGATACTTTTGTGAAAATAATAGTGACAGTTCTACAGTAAATGCCGGGGGCCAGTGCCAGTTGTGAAGGGGTTAAAGCTGCTACGGCACCGGTAATTTGTAAATAGATGTAAAGACGAGGTTCTACCTGACATCGCGTGCTTTTACCTTCGATTGATTTTCGTTGGTACGTTTAATTTGGAATTACCGCTGCTGCAACAACCTAACCCTGTAGCGACTGGCACGGGTGGTTAACCCTATAGCAAATCCGGAACAGACCACTGGTTTGCACTGTACATATAACGGCATTCTTTTAATCCGAAACACAACAAAGAAGAATTTCTTATCGTGTGCAGTGTATAAGACCGTGTTGTGATTGCATCCTAGAGACGCTACGGGGACGTGGAACCCTGGTTCCAAAGCGTTTGTCTATTTCGGATAGGTTTTCGATTACTTTGGAAACGGAATTGTGGCAGGTGCCCGTCATCGCAAACAGCGGCTAACACCGGCGGAGAGGATAAGGCGTACCGGCTGGGGCCCCCGACCACCGCGCGACGGGTAGCTGACTCGATCGCACACCTCGTCCCCGGTCTAGCTCCCTCTGTGAGAAGTCCTCCAGACCTCGAAGTGGGGGGACAGAATCTCGCCAAAACGTAAAAGCTGCTCAAATCTACGATGAAAACTTGGAAGGAATTTCCAGTAAACCCGACCCACCCACCCATCTCCAGGTAACGAAATGACCACGGCTCCGTGTCGGAGAAGAACCGGCCTCGATGATGGAACAGATCCTGTATTGGCTGTCAGGGCTGGTGAGAGAAAGATGTCAGCAGGCAATCTAGCCTAGCCCACGGCATTTCTCTCCAAATACTGTCTGTCACACACAGATTAGAGCAGCTCAATGTTATAATAAAGAACATTTATTTTAAAAAGTTAATCTATGATTATCCTGGAATAGATTTTGACATTGCATATTTTGAATTTAGTCTTTAATTTCATCTGATTTCTCGGACTATTCAAGTTCATCTCCGGTGATTTGTCGTTTTAATCAGTTTGTTGCTTGTTTGCTTTTCTTTTCACTAAATTTTATCTATCCTATTAATTGTACAACTCCCCCCCAACTCTCTCTCTCTCTCTCTCTCCCTCTCTATCCTCCCTCTCTAATCCCCATCCTTTCTCTCTCTCTCTCTCTCCTCCTCTCTCTCTCTCTCCATCCTCTCCCTCTCTATCCCTCTCTCTCCCCCATCTCCTCTCTCTCTCTCTCTATCCCCATCTCTCTCTCATCTCTCTCTCCTCTCTCTCTCCATCCTCCTCTAACTCTCTCTCCCAATTCTCTCTCTCTATCTCCCCCATCTCCTCCATTCTCATCTCCATCAATCTCTCCCTCTCTCTAACCCTCTCTCTCTCTCTCCTCTCTTCCTCTCTCTCTCTCTTCTCTCTCTCTCTCTCTCTATCTCCCATCTCTCTCCATCTCTCTCTCTCTCTCTCTCTCTCTCTCTCTCTCACGATCTCTAACCCATTGTCTCTCGCCTCAATTCTCTTGCTTCTTCTCTCTCTCTCTCTCTCTCTCTTCGCTGCCATTGTACGCGCTGCAAACTATTCGTTTTTTCTGTTTGTTTCCCTATCAGCCTCTTTGACGGCTACATTACCAAGCAATTTGATATTCTGTCACTGTAAACATGTACTCAATTATACATTTGAGCCTCATTAAAACATAATTTTCACGCAACAAATTCTAAACCTAATAGCGGTAGTCGCACTTCTTTCTTGGCGAGGTCGGGCGCACGTTAATGCCTCGGCTTCTTTCTTCTCTCGGGGGTTATATGAAACCACCGATCTCCTTCATTTCACGCTCGATTACCCGCCAAGTAAAATGAATCCGCCGAATTTTTGCAGTATCTATGCAGGTGTTCGAGTCTCACAGAAGGCCGGCGGCTTGTCATTAGTTCGTTGTGTAAATGCAACGTGGGTCGTGCTTTCTGTACGCCTGCTGATCCTCCTCCTCCTCCTTCCTTTTTCATGGGTGCTGAGACAGCCTGTAGTGACGATCTCAGTCAGTTTTCGCAACGGGCTCCTGTTCCCTTCCCCAGTCTCTCTCTCTCTCTCTCTCTCTCTCTCCCCACCCTCCTCCTCCCTCTCTCTTTCCCCCGCGTCCCCATTGCCCACCGGTCCATTGAAAACGGTCGACAAAAATAAATCCGCTAGCAAACCCGACGCCCGTTGAGTCATTGTGGTTCAATCGTCATTCACTGTCCGTCCATTCATAACACCTGACTCGACTTTGCCAACACCTTTTTATGACTCCCTGATCCCTGAGTCCCCCCTTTTGCGCGTTTGATGTCTATATAAAAGCAGTTTGTGGGAGGGCGGTCTTCTCCACCGTTTCGGTTTCCGTCTGCCGGGCCGTTCTCTCTCTCTCCCCCCCATCTCTCTCTCTCTCTCTCTCTGGCCTCCTCCTTGTTTCTGGCCCTCCGTTGACGCTGTCATTTCAGTTTCCTCGGTCCGTAAATAAATAAATTAATTAATTAACGAGCAGACGCTGACAGCAACCGACGAATGGTTGGTAAGAGGGTTAACTGCTGAAATAACTTACATCGGGGCTGAAGCTCAGTAACATCCCACTTTAGCAACCGTGTAACGAACCTAATACGGTTGTAAAATCGCGTTGGCACTCCGGTTGTCGGTGCTCGTAGAATTGCCAATCGGCTGGCTGACTTGGCGTCGTTTTAGACGGCCTCCGTAATCTCTGACCCAGCGGAAGGTAAACCTACCGAACACTTCCACCAGGAGCCGTCCAGGCCGCAACTGTGCGAGTTCGTCCTTATCCTTACGTGCGTCTCTCTCACCTTTCATACGACAACAATGGCTGCGACAAATCCAATTCCAATTTGCAATATGAGATAAGTCATCAGACTTACTACTTTTGTTAGATGTAATTACTTCCATGTTTAACCTCAGTTTTGATTACTAATTAATTATAGTCAATTTAAATTATCCAGGTAGCTTTTGAAATTCTTCTTCTGTTTGGTGCCCTTTATATTTACCTACGTTCATTAGGCCACCTCTCAGGTAATCTCATCTTCTCTGTTGCACTTACGCTATCAGCGACAAGCACTTCCTGTCTTCAGTTAATAACACAAAAATATCACAGTAAATCGCGACATAAAGAAATATTTTTTTTTTCCTGATGTCGTTGAAAGAAAGTAAAAATATCTATTTAAATTCTATCTGATTTTCCTTCGTCAATTCTGCCGCCGTCGCTTTAATAAATATGTCTCGTTATTTTTTCTCTTTTAATAGTCTTTCTGGGGCACCAACAGAACTTTTTATCCTTTTTTCCAGTTTTGTGAATTCTTTTGCTGACTACACGATCGGGCCGTTGTGGCGTGTGGACCATCAGCGCCAGGCTGCGAGGGCCGGAGCCCTGACTAATTACAGGTAGTCGGACAAACCGTGTGGTTTTATTCACAGCGACAACGGCGGTCGTAATAGCCACTCAGAGGTGCCGACGATGTAGCTAACTGGAACAGGGGGAGCTGAAACGAGGAACCGCGATCGACTTCCTCCAACAAGAGAGGATGGAAACTCTCAACCCACCCAGGTGTGACTCTGCGGGCTAGGGGCTGGTCGGGGCACCGTCGGATCCACAGACGGTAGGGGCTTACACTTCGACAATGGAAAGAAAGCTTTTTATTTTTCGGTTGGGGTTTGTTCTGGAATTTCTAATGAGGTGTTACGTCATTTTGTAGGGATCAAGGCAGAGGGTGCTGCTTTTTTTTACCCCTCGTACGGGTCGAGATCGTTTTGGCGAAGAATCGGCCTACGAAGAGCATTAAGATACTGCGAGTCGCTTACCTCGGGGTAATGGCTGGCAGATATTTAGCGTAAGGACCGGCCTGATGATTATTATTATATTATTATTATTATTATTATTATTATTATTATTATATTATTATATATTATTATTATTATTATATTATTATTATTATTATTATTATTATTATTATTATTATTATTATTATTATTATTATTATTATTATTATTATATTATTATTATTATTATTATTATTATTATTATTATTATTATTATTATTTTATTATTATTATTATTATTAAGTAATCATAATGTGGCTTTATCTTTTTTATCAATATGGATAGTAAACTAAAATGATTGCATAATGCAACAGCCAATTCAATCGGTTCACCTGGCAGGTAAAATGCCACGCAAATGTATTCGACACACCTGCTTCCTTTACCTGTCTGCGTGTCTCTCTCTCTCCTTTTCTACCTTTCAGCAGTCGACTGAACCGTTACTCCGAACGAGCCAAGATGATAACGTATAAGAAATCCATTAAAATCGTAGAATTGTCGCTGTTATATTATTTTTTAACACGGCTTTGATTTTACGAGGCTTCGCTCCATGGATGCGTAATTCTCCGATGGTTGTACATCGCACGTGGACGCGAACGACCATGACTATCGGGTGTGCGTGTGCACACAAGCGCATTCAGATAAACACAAATAATTTCAAAAATATGTATTCAAAAAGAGAGAAATACAGTGCTTAATTTTCCGTGTAGAAATTATACAAGTATAGCTTTCCTGTATTATGTCTTTACTCCTAGCGTTGACTTCTTTGTAGCGTTTAAATGGCAGCCTACATATTCACTATTCATGATCGCTTACAATTTATCATAAGGAGAAAGAAAATCGCATCTCTCTCTCTCTCTCTCTCTCTCTCTCTCTTCTTTCTCTCTCTCTTATTCCAATATTCAATTTACAGAAGCTAAAATTCCACACACTTCTTTAATAGGTGAACAGAATGGGCTTTTTGACAGCCAGCAATAACTGACTAGAAAATAGCTTTGTTGAGGAAAGGGGGGGTTCTGACAAAAGGAAACAAAATCTTCGTACTTCAGTTATAGCCGTACAACAGAAACAGTCTACTTGATATCTCTCTCTCTCTCTCTCTCCATCTCTTTCCATCTCTCTGTACTGACCTCATATCTCTTTCTCCGTACTGACGTCATCTCTCTCTCCATCTTTTTGTACTGACGTCATATCTCTTTCTCCGTACTGACGTCATCTCTCTCTGCATCTTTCTGTACTGACGTCATATCTCTTTCTCCGTACTGACGTCATCTCTCTCTCTCCATATCTCTGTACTGCCGTCATACTCTCTCTCTCCTTGAACTGACGTCATCTCCCTCTCCATCTCTCTCTGTACTGACGTCATATCTCTCTCCTCTCTCCGTACTGACGTCATCTCTCTCTCTCCATCTTTCTGTACTGCCGTCATATCTCTCTCTATATATCTCTGTACTGCCGTCATACTCTCTCTCTCCTTGAACTGACGTCATCTCCCTCTCCATCTCTCTCTGTACTGACGTCATATCTCTCTCCATCTCTCTCTGTACTGACGTCATATTTCTCTCTCTTTCTCACACACAAACAACAAGTACGATTTTCTTTTAATGAAGCTTGGAAAATTTTCCTATTTTTTTAAAAAAAAAACTATTTACTTGTCTGCTCACCTCCTTAGTTATAAAAATTTGCAAACCTCTGCATTACTTGCTTTAAAATAATCGTGGTACATGAAGTCAACGTTTAGCGCTGCAGTGCGAATAGTATTCACTTTTATGTAGCACTACAGCAGCTATTAACATAATACACCGTAAAAAAATAAACTCTCTGGATACGCCGCGATCTATTACAATACACTATAAGAGATTAAAAATACAGATCCTGAGATATCACCTAATGTGCTGTGCCAGACTAGGTGCCATTTAGTCCATTTTGCAGGCTGCAGTACTGCCAGGTAGACACGCACTGCCTTCTGTCGGAGATTTAAATATGCGAGCACGTGTATCAAATATCATTTTTGTTCTCCCCAACAAGAATCTATTTTTCATAAAATTAAAGTTCAACTTGTGTTACACCCGCATATATTTATACAGTGAATAAAGAAAAGTATTCATCCATTAGTCTTTTGATAAACTGGTTGTTGAGACGTGTTTACTTCTCTATGAATTGTATGTCATCTGTCATTTTCGTGTATATAACGAATACAAAAGAAAATTTCCCGACCCCGTGTTTTCATCTGCCGATTACTTGTTTGTTTGTTTGCAGCATAAAAAATTACTAACAATGAAATATGTAATCGGATTTTTTTCAATGTGCTTAAATTTGAATATGACGTAAAACACAACACACCATGTTACTATGGTTAAATAAATGCGAGTAGATAATCTCCCTTAAGTAAGGTCAGTGAATGATGTGATTCCGGTGAGTGGTCTAGATATTCTTAAACAAAAAATACAGGAGAAAAGCTACCATACTGGTTGCCAAAGAACTGCGGGAGACTGGGGGAACTATTGTTAGATCAAGAAAGAGACCGCTTGATAGCAAGGAAGAGTAGTAGAAAGAAGTCATTCGTCAGTAAGATAAATAATCTGTAAAAGAAACCTGGAATTTCCGGTCAACGGTCTATGGGGTGATGAAAGGGGCAGAAAAAGAATCTTTAATTATTGTCTGGTATAACGTATCTCAAGGAAGCATAAAGAAGAATTTGGTTAATATGTTCTTCCTACTTTTAAGAGTGGTAAACAAAAGAAAGATTTATAACTTTCAAAAATATGATCTTGGAAATAATAGTAATCATAGATATATATCTATATTTTACATCAGGAGAGCGATCCCAGGGGCAGATAAAAGGAGTCTTTTGCAAAGGAAAAGTGTGATTATATGAGCAGAACGATACATTTTCTGGGAGTTATAACGACTGGTTGAATATTTACTAGGCATAAGTTCTTCTACTGCGATAAATACCTGGTGAGTGGACGTATTCATGATAGTCTAGCGTATTTTATCAGGACATACATTTCACAGATACGAAAGCGCATTTCATCAATAAGCTCTGTCAAAAGACTGAGGAAATATGTAACTCGTCATACGCGCATTTCTCATATATATAAACGAAACGAACAAATGCAAAAATACGCTGAGCACGTGTAGTGTACGTATTCTGTTTGATTTTTTGTTTCTTAAATACTAAAAGCGAGCATCTTCTTGCTATTGAAACTCGTCCCAGATGAGAGGGATTCTCCTTTTTCTCTCCCCTGGCGAACCATTTTTAAAAACAAAAAAATCTTGACCCAATTCGCTCAAGATACGAACTCAGGCGAGAAGTCAATCTTAAGTAGGTTCCAAAGTTAGCTTTTAAACGTCTGTTATATTCATCAATAACTCGGGATTTTAATTTCTGTTGAATCGATCAGAAATACAACCAAGTGTCTGCTCTCTCTCTCTCTCTCTCTCTCTCTCTCTCTTCATGATCCCATCTCTCTCTCTCTCTCTCCCATCTCCTCTCTCTCTCTTCGCTCATCTCTCTCTCTCCGCTCATTCGCTTTTGCCGTGTTATTGTGCACGATTTGATTAAATATTGTTTGATTAATAATATGATCAATACGGTTTCTTGAAAACCACTTATGGATGAGATTTATGCTTCATTTACTAGCGGTAATCACCATTTGCTAACTTGGATAATAGCAAACGGTGTCTGGAAAAGAAAATCGTGCTGCGCTCTATTACCTTTCGTTTACTCAAATATCTCAATATTTGAATGTTTTAAAGCTTGCAATTGCCAAATAAAACTTTTTATAAAATAAAAAATAATTAAGAAGATGCGTCATTTCAAGCCACAATATGATGGTTGTTAAGATCCTGTGGGCTGGTTGCCCAAACAACAGACCAACGTTCTACCGATGAGCAGCTCAGCTATTAAATTAGAGGTTTAAAAAAAGAAACAGAAATTTACGCAGCTATTACTGTCCTTTGCCGTAAAATTACAGTCGCCAATGAGTATTTTAAACTGTTTAAAACAGAATATAAATATTAATGAAATCACAATTCATAATTATCATGCGCTAATTTGATTGTGGCTTCCTTGACAGAAGATCTATGGTGTCGGCCAACCATGAGTGAAAAGTATTATCAGGTCGTTACAAAAGTTTTGTCGGTTTTTATATCATGTTAATTTGGGGTTCATTTTGTGCAGGCCTGTGAAGGTGTATGTAGATAAGTTATATATCGTTTAGCAGCGTGAGCTTTGGCATACATTATGCAAAACCTACCTTTATAAAAATCATGAAACGGATATTTGTGTCAGGGTTCTGAGTGGAGCGTGGATAGAAAAGTTTTTGTGCCATTTTGCTTCACGAGTTCGAACCGGGCCACAGAGCCACAAACGGAAATTTACTTAGAAATCAATCATGCAAATACGTTATAAAAAAATAATCTGACTCAGTTATAGAATAAATTAAGTTAATCAATTACTGGATTTCACAGGTAATTTTTAAGGTATTAGTCCATCATCGGCATCACGTGAAATATTTTATTTATTTCTGATTAAAAGAAACAACTATAACTATACACCTCGACAACAAATGTGCACAACCAAGTTATTTGTAAATGAATTTCTTACAGAGCTACTTAGGTAGAGATTAGCTACGGGAGGTGTCGCTGTACAGCCCGTTATGTTAGAGTCATTATCCTCATTTAACAATTAAAATTAAACCTATCGTCCTGAGAGCCCGATCGTGATGCATGAAGTCAGTAACTTCTTTTATGGATGATTTCCTCATTCCCTCACGATGCTCGTCAGACGCAAAATGAGTATCTGTGGTGTTCTTTGCTTCTCTCCACGTGCAAAGATCGAGTCGGTTGAGCAGCATCCGTAAAGCGAGGATTCGTTTCTTTCACACTACACTCCATCTGATCCCAGAAGTGCTCTATTCGCACCTGTGACAGGCCAAATAAGGGACTTAGACGTACAGCCATGAAGATATTACCCCATTGTCGCCGCGCGGTGAGATCCGCCGCTATCATCCATAAATTTTGGTTTAGCAATAAATTGGTGACTGTTTAGTCCATCTTTGATCTTCAGCTTTGTCTTCTGGGTCGCCAAGCTCTCGTTCGACTATTTGGCACGTAGACCAGTGGATTTCATGTACCCAAATTAAAGGAAGACTAGCCCAATTAAGTCGAGCTTACAAACAACGAGGCTTCGTAAGTCAATCGCATTGGCAAATGGATCGCGGCGCATTTTATGTATAACTGCTGCGTCACCACCTTTCTAGAACGTCCACCACTTACTAGATCCAAAACAACGAACGCGCCCGTCGGCGACAAGACGACAAGTTGCGGAGTAGAGCACGTCAAGTTTCCTCTTCCGTATTATCTCTGCAGGAAAGAGCTGCATCTCCCCCCTAACAGTATAGTTTTTCTTTTTTTTTTAGGCAGGGGAAAAGAAATATACTTTATGCCACATTACTGATGAAGATTTATGGACTGCCACCAATGATTGGTAAAACTTAGAACTTCAGCGCGATCATAAAGGGTCGAAAACGTGTAGTAGAGGTGATGCGTGCGTACGGGTAGGATACTTGTTGCAGCGACATCTGTCGCAAAAGTTTCTTGACCGAACAAGATAACCACTCCCCCCACGTCCTCGAATAACGGATGCTCCAGCAGCCGGTAACGCGTCACGTCTTCGCACATGTCCGATGCCGCACGGCCGAGACACCCCGCTCGGCACTATCTGTGCGCACCTATCAAGCACAAAGACTGATCCTCTCGACAGGTGAGCCAAGACGTCTCTCGCGCAGCAGTTCTGAAAGGCGACTAAAGCTTAGCGTGTCTGAAATTCCTTTTCCGGTTGAACTGTCCGAGAGCGTTGTGAAAAAGAGGTCGAGAATTATTCGAGAAACCCTGTCTGTCTTTAGCACGCGCACCCTTAAATCAGCCCCTTTCCACAATTTTCTAACGTTCAGTGTTTGTTATTCTATTGTCGGTTCACCTGTTCTAACCTAAAGATCTCGTAGCTACGTTACTTCCAAATGCGTAGGATTTAAGAAAAAGACAAAAGAACCTCTAGTTCTAATTTAGGTATTTACCTGGCGGAAGAAAGAAAGCCGTCGTCTTGGATTTCACAGACGTCCGTGGAAATACCCATAAACCTGAGATTTTAAGCCGGTTGTTACGGTTATCGTCGCTGTTCCGCTCTACGCCAAAAATCTGGCCTGACTTTTGAAATCTAAGAACATTTCAAACCAGCGCGAGAGAAGGGGAAGGAACATTTGTTTTCAGGGTCCGAGTGAGTTACCTGGATATGGCTAGTGGGGTTGAGCGGTAATCAAGGTGCGAGTCAGGCAAGAAGAGATCCATCCGCGTAGCCTTCCAACGTGCGTACCAAAAAATCTCAGCCGAAACTCCCGATTTTTAGATGTGAGAGGAAACCGGTAAAGTGCACGCGTCCGGTTAGTGAGGGAGAAGTACGCCACACTGAGCCGGCATCGAACTCGGATTTTTCAAAGACGGGGAAGTCCGGTAGACCGCAGGCCGCACGCCAACTACCTCCCCCCTGTAACGCACTTCTATCGGTGATCAGCAATGTTTAAAAGCCAGCGAGCTGGAGTCAAACGATCGGGCGTACTTCCGAAGGTCGTCCAGTCTCTTTCTTCTTACAGCCGTTTTCTTAAGATCCGTTCACGGCGACTGGTTAAAAAGTTAACGCGATCAAACTCATTCTACTTTCATCTATTACACCGTTGGACTGAAATTCCGGGCAAAATCTTTCCTTATGGCGTCTAGCCCCCTAAACAGGGTCGTCTAGTCTCCCGATGTTTGCTGATGTCGCCGCGAACGTATCGCGGGGGCGCTACCTTCGGATTAAAAAACAAAAAAGAAAAACATCTTTCTTTTTAAATTTTCCTTTATCCGCTTTAAAATGCGAACAGTTGTTTCGCTGGGTAGCTGACAATTTTCACGCCATTTCTGTCTTATCGCCGTTTGCCGAGACGGAGCCCGTAATCGATGGTGATTGCGATGACTTTCAAAGGAACAGAATCTACGATTAAACCTTAAGCTTCGATTACATTTATTTCCGTTCGTCACGAGAAAATCGTCTTGTATTATGTGACGCTTATCCGGTGTAATCTCCGCATTAAATAAATAGATGGTGACGATGGGTTCTGTCTTTTGTTGTCTTTCATGTACGGTTTTCTCCACAATGCCAGCCTCTGGTGCCAGTTTTGATTACACGAAGAAAGGGCTTTACAATCGCTTGATGCTATAGATGACTAGAATCATTGGGAGCTAAGCTATTAAGCAGGCGTTCTTGCCTTTTTAATCTCTCGTCAAAACCCGTCTCCTAATGGGAAGGATCCCATTCAGCAGGAGAACGAGCGCGGATCTATTATTCTTAGCGGGCGGGAAAGTTGCTGAGGTGTTGATTCGCTTGCACATTCTCTTAGCGGGCGGGAAAGTGTCACTAAGGGTTTTTTTTTAATGTAATTCGCGGATAATGAGTCCCCCGTGACTGAATGGAGGCCTTAATGTAGATAGTAAAAGAATTACAGGACATTCTTTCGTGTAAGCATTAGCGCTGCTGGATCAGATCGTCAGCTGTTGTTGTTTTGTCCATTTTCTGATTTCATTAACAACGCTCATGTACACATGCACATCACACACAGAGACATACACATCAAACACATGTACACACACATACACACATGCGGACACACTCATTGCTCTGCACACTAATAATATCACCCCCATAAATTAATGGATCTGACCGAGGTGTCACTAACACCATGCCGAAAAAACCCACGTACCCAGTTCTCTATATTTCACGTGGATCCGCGACTGATATCATGAAGGTTTCCAAGACGAATGTCACAGTGAGAGGAATGCGACTTGGACGGCCTTCGACAGCGACATTACGACAACTCGCCTTTACTTACCCCCCTTTCGTTTTCACCTTCAGGATTCTCTCGCTGACATTTGGCCATTCGCTATATAGATTAACCAAAATCGTTTCCGCAGACTTGGCTACAGAAGGTGTGTAACACGCGAGAAACCTTTTCTTTCTAATAGGAATAAGATGTTTTCAAAGATCTGATTGGGCGGAATGTTTCTTTGACAAGTCCGTCGAGTATTGGCGGCAGTTTTTGGAAGTTTACGCCTGGAGATCGCATCTGGTGTTGACGAAGATCTTCAACGCCAGTGTCTCCAGCCAACATAATCCTCTACGGGGTCGGCAATGTCGTGATCTCTTGCATTTTTAAAGTCATAACTTTCCATTATGTATTCTTATGCAATATAACTGCTAACAGACATTTAGGGTTAATGCTTTCAAACTGAAGCACTTAAGTCTAAATAAGCAGATTTAATTTATTCCGATAAAGGCTCTTTTTCTAAAAAAGTCGACAAACAGCTTTTGGTGTGTCATACTTGTGCATACATAGTATGCTTGGTATTTGTTTATGCCTCATAGTTCTACATGACGCTGTACAGCTTTTTTGCTTTTGTGCGGTTCGTGATTTCCAAAAATTATTCTCATTCTTTGACCTCTTTTAAGAATCGTTTTTAATGTTTAGGCTAGTCTTCGTATATTTACGTCATACGTGACGACACAGCAGCAACAAAAAACGTGCTGTCTCTTACAGAAGCAAGCACGTTAAGGTGACCGGGGTAACTCTGAACAACACGTCCAAGGACATCCGGTTTGTCGCGATAACAAGACCTGCCAAACTAGAACTGATGTATACATTTTTAGAAAAGCAAACACTTAGGTAGATTCACTTACTCAAATTGTTACGATGCTGAGCAATATCGTATTCCCACGTCACCATTACAAAGGCTCTGTCAGCTCTACGTAATTCCTAGACCAATCCCGCACCAACAATAAAAGATACGCCTCCGTCGAGTTCACGTTAAAGTAACACCACCATATATTTGGTGAAATTAAAATGAATAACTAATTTAAAAGCTTTGTATGCCAAACGTTTTTGATTAGAGAACCTGATAGAGCAGGCGACCTGCTCGATTTATTTTATGTATAAAATTTCATGTGTAGTACATCGGAAAATTACAAGCCAGGCTAAGGCGATGACAATATTTATTCTCATAATAATAGTGTAACGATCAAATGGGGGCACAAAAACTCATCGTAAGTTGTAGAAATGGCTGGACATTCATTGACACCGAATTCAGCTTTTTCAGTCAGAAGAGACCTATCTTCTTTTTTTGGGTTAATACTAGAGAAGAGAGAGAGAGAGATCGATCCTTTGCACTTCTTTCTACTTGTTCACTGTCCATCAGCTACGATTCAATAAATTGAATGTAGAGTTTTACATTTTTTATTTTTTTAAAAATTAAACGCTGTAATGCATGCCTGTAGGTTGGGATTGGGGTGGGGGTGATATATCTGACATCAAATACGAAAAATAGACCAATGTCGCGCTGATGCTATCGTTTAGTTTCTTGTGTTCGTCGTTAAGGACGAAATACTGGTGGATTTTTGTTTAATTCATTAGCTGTAAGTCGATGTTTCGTGTGTTTTTTGTTTTTTTTCAAATACAATGACAAAAGCTGTTTAAAGAAAAAAGACAAACGACATTTTAGTCGGCAGTGTATTTTTCCATTAGAGATTTAAATCAGATTATTTAAATGAAGAAATTATAACATCTTTTGAATTGACACGTCGACATGATGTCGCCATCTGGTTACGAAAAGCAATAACTTCAATCAGATAATTATTTGTGGTATATTAAGATCGATACTGCCCAAAAGTTCTACCAAACATTTTGGAAGCCTTTATTTTCTTGGAAGCCTTTATTTTCTTGGAAGCCTTTATTTTCTTGGAAGCCTTTATTTTTATAAATTTTATCTTGTCCAAAAACGTGTTAGTAAAATAGTGTTTGATTATTAATAATATCGCCGGCATTATAAGCTTTATAATGGCCAGCCCTTTTTGTTTTCATCATTGCTGTTCCCAGAACAATTATGTTTTTTTTTGGATCTTTAGATTATAGATTTTTTGCCAACCTCGATCCTGGTTTCGAGGCTGTGACGACATCTCTTAGCAGGCGGGTAGAACGGGTGACCGGAGCAAGTTACCTGGGTACGGTTGGGGGCGAATCTTCAGCGTTGTTCAAGATGCAAGATAGCCAAGAAATTACTATCACACGAATCTTTCGCCGAAAAATTTCTCATAGAAATTCCCATCTTAGCTGTCGGAGGGAACTAGACGTACACGGAACATTACAAGAGTAAGTGAGACGAAAGATGACGACCGAGCCCGGGCTCTCATCTACGGTCATCTGTTTCTTTGATTACAGTTTTTAAACTTTTTGAAATAAAAGGATCTGTTAAACTAATGGCAATAAAATAGCTGACTGACACGCTATAATTCCCGAAGAAAATGTATGTGTAACGCTGCGGTTTCTCGGTATTGGTGGCAGTAAATTTTGTGAATGCTTATCCGCCATTTGTAATGTATACTTAGACCTTATGTAATGCGATATAAACTAGAAGCTGGCATGTTCATTCCATCTCATTCCCATTCAGTCACCGATTTGATTGCTTCGCCCAAGTAGAATATTATCCTTTGTCCTAAACTCCACGATGGATTTCTTTAACAAATTCCTGTCTTGCACGATCTACTGACTTTGATAAGTTGCCCATTCTTTAGCAAACCTTAAACCCATAAAGACGGCCGTATAATTGTATTTTGAATTGCATAGCTGATAAAATAACGACGACTGAATTTATGTTTCAGCTCAATTTAATTTTATAGTTCAAATTAAATTAATAAAAATATTAGATCCTCGAGCAGCATTTTTGTTATCTATAATGCAACTATTATATCTCGAGAATAATTAACCTTGAAGCAGAGAAGGAAAAACAGTAATAATCTGCTTAACTGTCCCAAAAGAATGACATATTTGCGTCGTTTTAATGTTGGGATTTAAATGTTTTCCTGTACGTACTTGGCACACAACCAGCATATATATATATATATATATAATATATAGAGAGAGAGAAACTATGTATTTTAATTACAAAGAACTAAAATATGCTTTTAATCGCAAACAATTAAAATGGGATTATGTAAAATCCGCTTTAGTGACCGCTTGTCAGTCGAAACCACTTTCTACAGAAATGGTTATTACGCCTGTTTACTTCCCTCTTGTTCTTCCTGCCATTAACAGCCTGTTAAAATTGGTCTCCTCGTTATCCGGCCTTTTACAGTCAGCGAGAAAAGCAACAGAGAACCAGCTGAGCGGAGGACTTCTCATTAAAGCTTCGCCAGCTTGTTAAATTGTTTAGTGTCCTCGTCGTCGGTGAAATAACGTTGTGTCGGTGATCGCTTTAGCCACTCAATCCGTCCATAAAGCCAGAAACATTTAAATATATATATAATATATATCTTTAGACGAGACGATCTGCCCGAGTAGAAAACCACTACCTAGGAAAGCCTGCTCCACCAAACTGCTGGCTGGTACCTGCAAGGTGAGTGATTGAAAGAGAAAGCAGACAAAACAAGCGTAATATTCCGAAAGCTCTCTCTCTCTCTCTCTCTCTACTGCCGTCATCTCTCTCTGTGGATTGACGTCATCTCTCTCTCTCTCTACTGCCGTCATCTCTCTCTGTGGATTGACGTCATCTCTCTCTCTCTCTACTGACGTCATCTCTCTCTGTGGATTGACGTCATCTCTCTCTCTCTACTGACGTCATCTCTCTCTCTCTCTCCTCTGAACTTCCATGTGGGTCGAAAACTCCAGCCAGACAATTCAACAGGAAGTCAACACCTTTGTTAACAGATGTTTGAGAAAGTGTTTTTGATGGCTAGGTGGACTGACTCTATCGCTATCGAAGCGATCCATTATAGGACAGGTTTTCCACCTGCAGTCAAACTGATCGAAAAGAAATGAAATGCACATTTCTGGGCCGGTATCCCCCAAACAAGCCTACTCCTACATCTGGCTGCTGGAAGGAAAGACGAAGAGAGGCCGTCTAAGAAACACCTTTGGCCAAACCCTTGCATCAGATGCCGGGATTTATGTCCCTATTGCCGAGCTGAAAATGACAAAGAAGCTTTATTTTTTTTATTTAAAATCACCTGATGTATCTGAAAATTTAGTATAAATTTACGCTTATTTCATTAACCCTTTGTACTTACGACGGCCTGGTCTCAGAAAGGTTAAATCTGACGTGTATCATTCCTAATCGTTTGTGTTTATACTTATGACCATTTGTAATGTTTTCTTGAAACTTCGGAAGTTTTTTTTTTACTATTTTAACTATTCTATAAAAGTGATTGTTTCTTATTTGTCCTGGCTTCTCATACTTTTGCGATGTTTCTCTCCTCATGAATACCTAACTGTGTATCCTCTATTTCCATAGGCTTTCCTCACTTGTTCATTTATTATTGTCCACTTGGAGACTCCGCGTGCCTTTATTAAATTTATTCCATCCTTCGTAACCACAGAGTCTATCTCCACACACACAGCATCAACGCGAAGAGAAAATAAATAAATAAATACTTGCTATTTCTTTTGAACAGGTGTGCAAGTCTGATTTTTCCTGAACTCGAATCGCCACGACATCACCCAAAACAGACCTACTTCCTGTTAGCTACGGCTACAAGGAGAGAGAGAGAGAGGTCAGCAAACGGATACTATTCGCGCACCGTCTGGTGGCCGAGCTATATATATAAAAAAAAATTGCTCGTGCGCTGTAAACGACGAAAAGAAACTATTAGTTTTATTCTGCATGAGATTAGCGATAAATACAGACAGTATGTAAACCGAGCCTTTGCTCCATTATTCGCCACCTCTTTATATTTTGGTTAAGAAAAACATTTAGATTATTTTTTTTTTTACGGAAATTCGCATTCAATAAGACCTGCTACATAAAAATGAAAAGGTCTCAGAATATCCGATCTCAGTCCGTCAGAGAATCCTGTTATGCAAGGTAAAACCTAATATTTTAAATTGGCCAAGAGCTTATAAATAAAGAAGAAACAGAGTCTTACAGACATAAACAGTCATATTTTTTTATGTGCGGTCTTGGATAAGTTTTACGAATGGGGAAACTTTAATAGGATAGTAATAAAAGCATCCAGGGTAGCGGAAAGTACGGTGGGCAATAGTGGGAGAAGAGAGATAAAATTTTGTTTATTATAACTTTAAATGTTTGATAATCTCCTGGCGCAGGTGCAAGTTTATTACGACTCGTAGAACGAGAAGAAAAATAAGAAAGAAAATGCTAAGAAAGGTTTAATTAATTCACTTAAGGGAAAGTAGCTTTGGATTGACACCAGGACTATTAAATTTGCTTCTTCTTTTTTTTATTAATATGACT
The DNA here is from genome assembly GCA_018389105.1 of Nautilus pompilius. Lineage (NCBI taxonomy): Eukaryota > Metazoa > Mollusca > Cephalopoda > Nautilida > Nautilidae > Nautilus > Nautilus pompilius. The sequence continues at coordinate 62,486 of JACATO010001577.1, forward strand.
AAAGATGTACTGCAACTGGTTCGTAGGTGGGCTATTTGCATTTTTATGAAGGAAACAGGAGAGGAGCGAATGATAAGAAGTATCTGCGTACATCGAGGACTGGCCCACAAGAATAGCGTCAGAGGAGGGGGCTGCTATGATAGTGAGTAATAAGAACGCAAAGTACACAACCTTCGCCAGCGCCGTTTTTTATAAACCGAAGGGGGGGAAAAAATGGAAGAAACGCATACAACGTTTTTAGCAAATGGATTAGCTTATCTTTTGATATTGAAAATAAACATGTTTCTTTACGAGCCTTCAGACACCACGTCGCTAAGTCTAGGGAAGTTTACAAGATAAAAGCGAATAGCAAGTAACCGTGTAAAGCTCGAAAGGGGCATAACTCCTGACTTGTAGTATTTTGGAAATTATTCAGAACGCTTATGCAAATAAGGCTTAAGCACTTTTGTATTATATAATATAAAATGAAGGCCGGCAATAGAACGAGATTCTTTATGGTGGTACTTGGTCGAGGCATGTTTTGCAGCATTGAAGATTCTGTACCCTGTTTGTCCCCATAACCACGCGAGAGCTTTCTCTAGCTCCATCATACAGGCGAAGCATGAGCGGACCGCTCTCAGCTGCCGGTCAAGATGCTGTCGTAGCTGCTCGATCAGATTTGCATTAGTGTTTTGGGGTACCCAGGGAAAAAAGTCGAGTGGCCTGATTTCTCTTCTAGACCGTGGTCACACAAGAGGTGCGGTGCGTAGCATGATTCTCCTGAAGAATATGGGCACTGAATCTCGGTGAGCCTTGCTGCAACAATCGTAGGCTTGTTTTTAAAATGGAAATTTACCCAGCAGAAATGAGTCTTCCTTCGAAAAACGCCAAAATTCTGTCTTTCCGCCGTGTCTGCAGGAGCTGGGCTGGAGCTCTCTGTCAGTTCACCCCAAGCAATCCCGGATTTGTCAGAGAAGAGTACACGCCACCACCATCGAAGATCTTGCCAGACATTTCCTCTGATCGGAAAAACATTTTATTAAGAAAGAGTGTTTTTTTTTACACGCCGCACACCCTCGGCAACCTCGTTCATTGATATGACTTTAGACCATCTTCGGCTCGTCCCTGTCGCATGGGCGCGACCTTGACGGCGAATGTGGACGTCGCAAAGATGGCCTCTTAGATTGTTTTACTGCGGTGTGACATTTTCCTCGTGGAACGTAGCGATAATACTGACCCGGAGGTTGCTGAGAAACAAAGAAGCCTTGGCAGTTAGTCATTGACTTCAGTTGCATTCTGAACAGCCTACATCGCACGATCCGCTTGGTTTCGGGATAGTAATAACTGCACACTTAACCGTCGAATACAAGCGCGAGGAGGACAGATGTAGTACAACGATATATCGGACGTATTTCACAGTCAGCGTACAAAACATCCTCATTGAGTGTTTCTGCGCTGAGTTTCTTACAGGACAACAAAAACAAAACGTTTTCATCGTACTTAAAATACTTAGTACCTGTCATACTTAATTTCGTGTACGTAACACGTGAAAATGGTATTACAGTTCTTCCTGGCAGCATCAAAGAACAGGTAACGGATCACTTTTCATCTAAGAATGTCAAAGGTCGCTCATATCGCTGTCCCATCGCACAGCTTTAAAATATATTAATAGCAAGGAGTGCAAGGAAAACAGCATCGAAACAATCAGTTCATGAAATCGTTCGTACTCTCACTTAAAGACACCCCACTTGTATTACTTTAGCTTTACCCAAAGATAAAACTACTATGCATGGAAAAAAAGTGATACAAATAAGTATCTCCGCATTTTGCAATTGGCATTTTGGTTTCTTTTAGGAAGGATTTAATTCTATTATTAATCAAAACTTGATACTGTAATTCTGGTCTCGACAAATATGACAATGTTTCCCGAATGAATGCCTATACAAGACAAATTATATGTGCGTTTTATTTATGAATCTATTTACTTATTTGTTTACTGTTCATTTTGATCGAAATAAAATTGCATCTCAAGATAATTAATGTGATACCGATTCACACTTTAGTGGATAAGAAAATATTACCTTAAATATAAAGCTTTTTAAATAGTATATTTAGATATTAAACTTATGAAAAGAAAACTTTATTTTATTCGTTAGTTATCCATAGAGAATTAAATGATAACCATTGTATGCGTTTCACTATTTAAACATTGGCAGGGGAAGACCAGCGTGGCATGGGTTAATATAATATGACGTCTTTACAGCAATAAATGTATTCATAAGTAAGGTATACTATAGTCCGTAACTTCTTTATACAGACAATGCTTTAAAACTGCTTTTATTTACTATTTTAAATTATTTAACGGCGTCTAACATTTTTAAAAAATCAAATTATGTGTTTAAAAGGTTAACATAAAACACAACGTTTACTGGTTAAAGCTTGCATCTAAATTTGCATCAGGCTGGCCGGAGTCTCGCAACTCCTATCATTTTTTCCTCTTTTGTTAAGAATCTCAAAGCTTTCGATACGACCGTCTCTCGTTCGGTCTAAGTAATCGGAAAATCTGATGGTGGTAATCCTCTACTGTGCCAGCTCGCTAATACTTTTACTACTGGCTACGGATTAGTATAAAAATAGTGTATTGGAAGTCGATCATCAGTTCAAAAGAGAGCCATTACTTTCGCATGTGGTTTGATTAATCTTCTCCTCAAAGAAGTAAAAGAAATCCCAAACTTTGAGCGCATGCGCGCGTGCCTGTGTATATCTACGCGCCCTTGTGTGTGTGTGTGTGTGTGTGTGTGTGTGTGTGTTTTCATGTTTAATACCAACAGACCGTCTTTACCTTGTCTTTTAATGACCGGAATATTAAAGGGGGGAAGCAACTTTACGTAAGTGGATGCATAATATTAGATATGAAAGTCTGGTCCTAACGACGACCTTTCGTCCAGTGTAAACGTTTGTACCATTTTTTCGGTTCTTTAAGGCGACAATCGGTTTAAAAAAAACAGAAAGAAAGAAAGAAAAAGGGGGGCGAGTAAAACCTCGTGCACTGTAAATCTCCGCACGTCTTCTGGTGAACACTCAAATCTGGCATTTGAAGCCAACCTAAAAGAAAAGTCATGTGATATACTTGATATTCAACCCCAAAGATATGTAGATTCACAACTCTTTTTTTTTTGTTGTTGTTGTTGTTGCTGTGATAACCTGGCAATCGCATTGAATGCGTGGAAACGCTTTGGCAGAGTTTTCTCCTTAACTATCCATCTGTACTGAGTAATTCTAATTTAAAGATAACACTTGTCTAAATGCAATATCAAAGGGACCCGAATCGCAAAATGTAATATATATACCCAAAACTCAAAATCTAATACAGATAAAAATTTCTCTTTGACATTTGCATGGAAAATAAAAAAAAGTTATGGGAGCCATAAAAAGATAAATACCTTAAACTACCATATTCGGCGAAATACATTAAAAACTACAAATAGACGTCGTAATACGGAATCCACACTTTCTCCACTTCTGCTTAATATCTGTATCCTACTGCAGCAACTGAATATCCACTTATAAATCAAGTAGACATCTAAAAGCTACCAAATATCACCTATTCATCGTTTTCGACCCCCAGAAAACCACTCAATGCGGGTGGTTGAAAACACGTTACGATAAGATTTCATATTTCACTGATCTGAAAAGGGTGCGGGGAGATACTATGTGCAAACATTTGCATAAGTGAATTTTAATATAGCGGTTTAACACACACGAGAGCGTTGTCTCCGGCAAGCCAGAGCAATCAAACTACACCAGAAGCAGCCCTTTCTCCGGTTAGGTTATTCAATTCACTATCCTGAAATGATTTCATGCATCCAAACTCTGCTGTTTGCTTTTCACTTTCTGCTTAAATGAAACGGTGAGCGGACCGAAAAGAGGTAAAAAAAGAGTCTCTAAGGGCAGAGAACTTTCTTTGTGTAGCCTCCTTCTTGTTTAAAAGATTTGGAGGGTTATGAGAACGCACTCGTTCCTTAAAGAATTTGTTTTATCCGTACAGTGCGTTAATTATTCCTCCCTTGCAAACCGTGAGGCGAGGGCTTTGAGACACAGAGAGAGGGGGGGGAGAAAAGGGGAGCCAAACTCGTGTTATAAAAACGAAACAACGCTGGTCTAAATGCAAATTTCTGGTCTGGGAGGACAAAGAAGGATGGCCCATAAAAAATGGGTACGCGTTTTATAACACTGCTATTACGCACTGGTTATTTCATGCCACGCGATTCTCAATAAAAGGGAGCTCACGGACTCGGAAGTGTTACTGGGGGGAAAATGGCGGACCGCAGACAGTCTTACATGATAACAATATCTCCAACAGCTGTAAGCTATCTCACACTTGCTCCGCTTTCTGTCTGTCGCTGCTGGATTCTGCCCGGTCCTTTCGTACGGTGCCTCCATGTGTAAAATTTGGCAGTTAAACGAGAAGTCGGGGATCTTGTGTCGTTGCCGTAGCTCTCGCTGCAGATTGTTAATAATTGTAATTGAAATTCATTAGTTTTACAGTTCGGTGACGAATCCCGACGAGCAGGGGATTGTGGGTATTTGGTTACTGCGCAGGCGCTACGACTTCGCGGAACCTCGTGTGTTTGCATTCTTACGGAGGACCAGGAAAACATGTGCAAGTATATTTAACAACGAAATATCGTTTGTATATTTTAGTATTTTTATAATATTTATTATATATATTCAAACGCAATTCTCAAAATAAATGTCAAAAAAAAAACAAAACACGTGAGCTGGAGGAAGTTCACGTAGCTGCTGTGGAAGGAGAACTGACACGTGACCTTCGTTCAAGCGGCGAACGATACCAGCACTTCCGCCCTGCCAGTATCAGCATCTCAAAGCGAGGTAAAGGGAGGATATAGGTTATACTAGGATAATGGAATATAAATACAAGTTAAGCGATTGCCGAAAGTTGAATCTCGGGGTCTCCCCCCAACCTTTTTTAAAGTGCCGTTTTATATCGGAACACTTAGTTTATTGCATTTTCCGTTGTGAATATAATTTTACGACTTCTGTGCTCTATAATTTCAATTGATTAACACTGTAAGAGCAGCGTGTTTAAAAAAGGACAAACAAAGAAAAACTAGTTCGCATATCTAAGATGGAAAGAATAGAAAACATTGAGCAGTCTGTGTATAGGGGGGGTATTTATGGCATGCCGACAAGCTTTTGATGGAGACAGAATATCTGGATAATTCATGGGACTGTTCTCGACAAAAGGACGCGTTTGTTAACAAACCGGAAAGTCTGTTCTTTGATGTCCAAGAGGCGCCTATAAACATTTCTGAAACAAGCCGAGCATTTTGTCTGCTTAACCTATTACAAGGTTAGAAAAGAAAGTTTATAACTAATACAGAGTTTTGCCTTTCCCTCGCCGAGCAAAAAAATATATATATATAATAGCCTTCCCAACAATTCGAAAAATGCAAATCTGAAACCATAATATCGGTCTAAATCTGTCGTCATCGATCACTCAGCCCCTAAAATAAAAAAAAAACCCCGGAACTTTTTCCTTAATACAAATTTTCTGGTAGCACGAACCTTTGTGTCATCTTCAGTAACATCTCTTTATTCAAGATGGACAGTTAGGGAAGATCTCGCCTATCGCAGTATAATAGGGAATTTTGAAACTATAACTAAGGTCCTGGATAAAGCCCTCGATTCCGTAAACAATGCAGAAGTACGAGAGGCGATAAGGTTCAGTGTCTCTCTCCCTCTCTACCGATAGGAAGCCGTTCTGGAGGTTCCCACCTCCGAACTCACGTCTACGAGACTCGCAATTACGCCAGTCAAAGCGGGTTATACCAAAAACTTATAAAGCGATATTTTACGACTGCTTTCTTTTTGAGAGAGGCGAGCTACCAAAGACAATAGATTTATCTAATCGTTCAACGAAGAAAAATAAAGAGTACGCATATTGTAACCTACGTTTTTTTGTAAAAATAATGGTAAAAGGTAATGTCTGTTGGAACAGATGGTAATTCCGTTGAAAAGGTCCAAATTTAAATCGCACTAAAGTCGTTGTACAAAGATCATTTTAAATAAACTGGACTTCTAAATCTTTGTCATAAAAAGAGTTTTCGTCGATAAGGGGATAGAAATCTATATATGACAGGACCGGCATAATAAGTTGTTGTTAGAACTAAGATCACACACACAAAACGTTTTCATTATTCGCGATTATTCTGTATTTCATTGCTGTGTCTACAACTGTGGCTGTCAGTATGCATATCAGGTCACGTGTGTGTGTGTGTGTGTTATTTTATCTTAACTTCTCAGCTTTTTTTAAAAAAAAAAAAGTTTTTCATATAACTGGGGTGTGTAGTTACGTCCCACCGTTGTAAATAATCCCTATGAATTCGAAATGCGAGCGGATGGTTTCTAATTTGTCAGATATAAGCGGGGAATTCAACTTTGCAAATAATTCGCCTCGGGGGCGAGGAAGTGAAAATAAAACAGTAAATCTTTAAACAGCAAACATCTCCTCCTCCTCCTCCACAATGTTAGCCTTTATCATTCGAAAAATATCCGTCGGTGTCTTTGCAATAATCAAAGCATAAACTTTGATAGTTTTAACAGCCGGGCTCAGAGAAGCCTGTTCGTGCCGCAAAAACATGAAAAGCCGACAGCCCTCCCAACTCCATCCCGCTTCCCGCGCGTTTTTATCGTATTTCATCTTTTACAAATAGAATCCACGCAGACTTAATCCTTTCCATCATTACAGCCAGAATTATATAGGAGACAGCCGCGGAGCCGAGGCGCAATTATGCCGAGCAGTTTACAGTCACTATCGCTGATAACTAAAGAGTATAAGTCATAAATAATCGATTCCTTTTATGTTAAAAATAAATTCGTACTTTTTTAATTATGTCTCAATATTATGTGCGCATTCTATTAAACATCTATTTTATTTCTCGACGTTCCCTAATCCCGCCAGGTTTTACAGCGGCGCTTCGGACCGAAGTACCCGGGTGAACTTCGTCACCCGGTCCCGTCTTCAGACGCAATTGTTCGCGTCCGACTGTGATACGCCGCGAACTTTCCCCGTTATCAGTTCCATCAACATTCTAGCAGCGGAGCCCACCACCCTCCGACTCCCGTATGGAGAGTAATAACAACTCAATATCTAGTGAATCAAACTGCGAGCGATATTCGCGAGCCTCATATTACTGCAGATTACCAATCTAAGACCCAGACAGGAAAGATCATTGAAAGGGAAGGCCGGATCTAATTCCCTACAAATTGCGCGCAAATGATGCTGCGAGTTAATGTACGCTTTCTTATCCAGAAGCATTAAAAGGATAAAGTCTTGCCATTAGCTTACACCGCGAACGTAAGCTTTTCGTAATTAAGCTCTTCCTTTCCGAGCAGATAACCATATGCCGAAGAAGACATCGAACGGTTTCTCGCTGCAGTCGTGTGAACAACGCCTTTGTTAAGCGATGGGTTGGGGAGAGGAGGAGGGGAACCGGCCCCCTCAATAGCGATCCTCCGCGGTGGAGCCGGGTCTGTCCGAATTCTTCGAATAAAAAAAAAAAAAGGTGGCGCTCGGGGTTTTTTTTTTGTTTTAAATACCCGGTGTCAAATCGGATCGCAATCGCACGACGGCGTTGCCAATTCCGAACCATCAGATGCGTGTTCTGATGATATTAATTTGAAACGCATTAGCGGCGGATAATATCTCCCCGCCCAGCATTATGTCGGCCGCTGCAGCCGCGCCTCATCAAGATGGCGCCCGTCCGATATGCTAATGTTTATGGAGGAGTGCCCGTGATAAGTTGACAGTTGGAACAATCGTTATGACTGACAAGCTTATGCCTCGCGCGGGCTTTATGAGGCACCCGGCTTGATTAGATAGGATATCGGCGCTAAACGACCTGTCCCGGAAGACCGACGAGAAATTGGCTGACAAGAGCAATTCTCCAAGACGGACTGCTCTCCGAAGATTGGGGAACTTACGGATGCACGCTTAGTTTGACAGCATCGGAAAACTAAAGAAAAGCGGTGGGCGGGGGAGAAGAAGAAACAGCGACAACAACAACAACAAGAAAAAAGCATAAATTGGCTCAGAGTAATAAAGGTGGTAATCTTACCATCTAATTATTATTGTTTTCAGACGCGATGTTAGTGAAGTGACCATGTGTTAAAAAAAAAGAGTCCAGAATTATTTGTTGGAGGGATGAGGGATGTATATCTACTCTAACGACATGCGGCTTCTTTAGGAGCTTCCAGGGCATCGACTTTTTTATATATTTCTACACTCGCTACCACTCGTAAATAAACCTTAAGATAAACAACCGAACTGGATGTAAATTTGCAAAAAATGTCTCTTATTCCCGAAATGCTATTTTTTTCTTTGAAATCAACATCTTCAAAGCAAACGTCTGGATACTTCACGAACAGAGACAGCCAAAAGGCCGTTCATCTCTATTCATTGACTTGCACTGGCATTTTTTCCGAATTTATTAGTGATCGGTTCGGCAGACAAGTATTAAAATTTTCCAAAACATACACATTACGTGTCCGGGGAGTATGCAAAAATCTGTCTTCATCAGTAATTGCTAGTAAATATTTTTTAAAAAAATAATGAATTTCCGCATCTTTACCAGTTTTAAAAACGTTAGATTATGTCCAGAGAATGCTTTTAGAGTTTTCACATAAAGTGCCTGTGCGATTTAATATCGTGTCCCTTTAAAACTGAAGCTTGGCTGGAAAACTCAAAACGGAGTTCTCTTTCATAAATTTTGTAGGTTTTCATATGCATTGCTAAAGTATAGCCAGAAAAAAATATATACTTCACCATTTGCACTCGTTTTCGATATTTCTCCTTTAAAGCAGTGTCCTCATCAGCCCCTTATTTATTTAAGGCGACTGAAGTTAAAGTTCCATGCACTCATAGAAAGCGTAATGCTCAGTGCCAAGGTCGAGTGATGTATATAAAACAATAGAAGGCTGCTTTATATGCTTATAATCGTTTTGCTTGCAGGAAATAAAGCATAATGAATTTAAAGTTAAAAGTTCACGCTTTTGATTTTTAAAAATTGTCAGTACGTTTATCTTTTTATTATAAGTGGATTTAAAAGCCTTTTGTGTAGTTACAACGCAGTTCGTTACGCCATGTCCGACCTGGTGGGCTCCTTGACCGTCGAGCAGCAACCGTTATTCTATAACACGATAATAGACACGAAATGTAGACAAAACAGCGAAAACGAGGCTAATCACCGAAAAGCGAAACGTGTTTCAATAATGCAAACCATTTTGATAGCAAGATGATATTACCTTGTCTATGCTGCATTTTGCATAGTATTATTAAAAAATGATTTTATGGTGTAAGCGATGTGACTATTATTAATCCCTTTCTTACAGTCAAAGAGAATTAGTAGTTTTCTTTTGTATTTTCACATTTGATTTTTGCCAGAGAAGTCTGCTCGGTGCCAGAAAGTACTTAAAAGAAGCCTTCAACATTCCCTGAAGATATCGTCAGACAGAAAGGCGCTGTATCTTGAGTAAAAAAACAATCAACAGAAATATATGTTTGTGGGTATGTGTAAATAAACGAATAGTATATTCTAAATCTTTTTTTGAAGTTAGTTCCATAAAATACCAAGGAAAAACATCCAACACGGTGAAAGTCGAGCCTATGATTCCCAGCTGACTAAACTAAGTAGACAACTAGTAAATCTTTCGACGGATAACTGCGATCCAAAATATCCTCTTCGCAAGATCGGTCTTTGACGATGATGATGATGATGATGAAACGTAGTTTGATTAGTTATTTCATTTTCTACAAATTATGTTGTGGGGAAACGGCTAAAGTAATACCATTCTTTCTGTTAATAACTCATCACCAATAACTTTCCTTTCGAACATCTAGTGCTACTCTCAGATGCCTCTCTACGTACGCCAAAGCCGCTTATCTAACACAGTTAAATGTTTTCCACAGCCACATTCGCTTGGAACAGCAACTGAATATTTCTTTCACGATTAAACCCTCCAACAGAGAAGATAACTAGCACATACTTTTACCGCTTCTCTCTCTCTCTCTCTCGATCTCTCTCTCTCTCTCTCTCTCTCTCTCCCTCCCTCTCTCTCTCTCGCCACCCCTTCCGTTTAGAACGAAGCCCCGTAATAATTCTTCACCGTTTTTTATAATTAGTACCCCATACTCCACTGGCCTTTCCATCTTGCTCGTTCCTTCCCGTGAAGAATTGTCCACATATTATCTACCAGTTAATTGTACAGCCCAACAGGTTTCTAATCAGTGCCATACTTCTGACCTCAATTAGATTCACAGCATCTCTGCTGGTAAAGGCATCAACACCGCCCGACCCGGCCAAGTCAAATCTCCAGCGGCTTTTTCTTCATTTGTTTATTTGTTGTTACGGTGTCAGCTGGAATTCTGATATCGTGCTCTTCGTGAAGCCGCCTTTGGGCTTTTAGAATCCGGAAAAAGATCGAGTTTATGTAGAACGCAAAAAAACGAAGACGGAGGAGGAAGCCGGTCGCAAAACTTTGGCTGCAGACATGGGATTGACCGACAGGGGATTCGGGAATTTTGCTGAATTCTTTTTATCGCAATCTGAAATACTGTTTTAACTCAAATTAGCCAGCGATTATAAAAGGTGGGAGGAGTTAAGAATAGTCGTAATTATTGGCGGTTCCTTCCTATCTGCAGATACTATTTTAACATCAGAATTCTATATTAACTCTGTTGGACTGTGTACGGGATGGAAGTAGAGGTATGTCGAAAACCTACGATTGGCTTGTAAAATGAAACGATTCTCTATTCCGCTTTACTACCAGCTCTCTTCTCTCTCTCCTCTCTCTCTCTCTCTCTCTCTCTCTCTCTGCACCTAAGCCTTTCAATATTCCCTACCTACAAAAGGATGTAGATGTTCAGATAACAAAATAACTGCAAATTCAGATGCACCACACCTACGTTCTAAAAATATAGTACCTGAAGGTGCTCGGGTCTTCCGTTCACTTCACTTGGTTACTGCTGATTATGAACTAATCTTTCAACCAGAAATCTTCATTTTTTAAAATGATTATTATGTCTTTGTTATCTCCAATTTGTTATTTAATCTTTAATGAATCTAAAATTGGATATTTTCAGAATACTGATGCTGTTTTTTTTTACTCTCGCAGTCAGATTATTATTACTATCTGTTATACTCTTCTTGCATACTACAGTCCATATTTGTGTACGTAGATCGCTTTTATGAACACTTGATGATCATCTCTTTGTTGTCCTCTTCTATTGATTAAGGCAGAATCCTACTTCTGAATTAAATCGATTTTATTTATGTTCACGATAACCGAATGTGCATATGTTCACATCGTTTTAAGACCCCTGTATAGTGTTAAATGCTAAGTCAGTCATCGTTCATATGTATTTATCACCTTTTAATCACCCCCCCATTCCTTAAGGTATTTTACGACCATCCCGGCTAGACATATAATCTTTAACCATCTTCAGTCGGTTATTTTCTCCTTCCTCAGCAAATATGTACTTTTACTTTCTTTTCTTTAAAGTTACATTTAAAAAAGTAAATCAATTTTTATTCTCGCAAGTTGATAGATGGAGCCATCCGTCTCCTAGCAACTGACTTTGGGAACCAGCCAAGAGGTTCCGACCACTGGTTAGTCGGTTGCCAGGCGACGTCGTCGAGACGTCAAACCACAGAAAAAATGAATCCGTTTGTTTGCAGAGTTCCAGATAAGAAAAACGGATATCGAAAGTTACGTTAACCCAGGTTTACGCTATCGCTCTCGTTTAGCGTCCGCTTGATTAACGCGCCTTCGCCGCGGTGGTTCGTTTTGCTATGTTTCCATTCTGAGAGACGAAAATAAAAAAAAAAAAAAATCGAGTTCCGAAGTACCGAACGAGCAGATACGGACGGTAGATGGTTAAGTGAGCAAAGCGCCGGCCTGACGCGGACGGGAATCCGGGACCGACTGCTGGCGACCTCCAGTGGCGCGGTTCCTTCTCGGTCTGTGTGAGGTTTCTCCGGACACTCCGATTTCTTCTCGCCGCTGAATCGAAGAGTTTTTGTAAAGATATTTTGGCTACTTCTGGTGGAGGTTTTTCGCGAGTAACTCCCGACTGGCTGGCTACCACCTCGTCCTCCTCCCACTCAGGCTTACTTCTGTCAGATGTTTTCAAGATCTCAAAGTAAGAACGAGGAATCGCAAAGAGAGAAAACATATTAAATTTTTTAAATAATTAAGATAGATCAAAATGACGTAAAAATATATTTCCACGCGGATAAATACGTTTAAAAACAAATCTAAAGAAGCATTTAGGAACTTTGGAAAAATTAGAAATAATAAGAAATATTTTCCTTTCTCAGAAAATCTCTATGGAAGTCTACATTAAAAGTAAAAAAAAAAAATTTCACTTTGACAAATGACATTTACATATTTAGGATGTGTTTTCCCCAGAGTGTGCCCGGTCATCTTTGTTTTATTTTAGATGGCTCTAGTAAAGAACCAAAAACATTATATGATATTTACATGACATCAAAGACATTGGATTATTTTAGACTCATTTACAAGAACCTATAATGCCATTGTGACGTAAGCACGGTTCCATCAGGGAAGACGATGGAAGAGCCAAATGTGGCGTATACAAGACCCCTTCACGGTGGAGAATCAGATTAGCATAGGAGCCGATTGTGGTTTACGCATAACCTTTCAAGGAAAAAGATTCAAGCCGAGAGGTAATGCTGCCTAAACACGCCACATTTAGGGAAAATTTTGAAGTAGGCGTTCATTGTGGCTATTACAAGGTCTTTTTTTTTAAGAGAAAGGTAAAATAGGGAGCCATCGCCGTAACTTGTGTATGTACGGCCCTTTTAGAAATGATGTGTCGTATCATTGCGATGTCGCAATTGATACTTGCCATTACTACCGACAAATATTAAACGTCATGCAAGTGCCACGTAAAAAATAGTTCCTTGGCTTCTTATACGAATCCTTAGAAATGCTGCAAAGAGGTGCCTTACGTCTTATTGGCCTGCAGATCAGAAATGTGCTGGTTGTGAACGGTTTGTTCGGAAATCCTACGTACGAACCGTTTACTTAACACGACAGAGTCGTAAAGCAGATCGTGTTGTAGTAATGCCACGTGGATGCGCATACTCAAGCCCGGGTCAGAAGGAACATTGATGGGAGTAGGCTGTCCTAAAGGATGTTATCCATCGCCTTTTATTAGCGACGCAAGGCCCCCTTTTTCATCTCACTTACTTGATCTAAGTAGGAACGCAGTCGGGAAACGTTAATTTGGGGATGTCCAGAAATGAAGAACTCTTGCTTCTTCAGTGTGAAAGAAATGGTACCCAAACGTGTTCAGTTTCTGAAGAGTCACTGTTGCGACACCAGGACGAGCACTGTCGTGGAGCGGGATTGGGCCTCTTCGACTCACCAGTGCCGGCTGAGAGTTTCTGATGAACAACGTTTAACTCACGACAGTACCTTTCAGCTGTGATGGTTTCGCCAGCTTTTGTTTCTTATGACAAGGGAAGAGCAGATCTTCAATCGACGATTTTGTTGCTGTTCCTTCAACTCGTGAGGCACCAACCTCTCAAGCCTTTTCACCTTGTCGATTGCCGTCAAGATGCCGGGAAACAGTCGCAGTGCTTACGTCAAGCCCTCCTGCAATTTCTCGCACTGATTTCCTTGTATCTGCTTCAAGTGAGGCTTTCAGATGATTGCCATCACAGCTGGAAGGACGTCCGCTACGTTCCTTATCTTCGAGGCTCACATCTCCTGATCGAAACTTTGCAAACCATCGTTGTACTGTGCACTCATTTGCTGTGTCCTCGCCCCATGCTGGCCTAATGTTACGAGTCGCCTCGCTCGCTTTGTGGCCCGGTTTGAACTCGGGAAGCAAAATGGAACAAAAACGTTTCTATCCATGCTCCACTCAGAACCATGACACAAATATCCGTTTATGATTTTAAAAAGGTAGGTTTTGCATAATGTACGCCAAAGCTCACGCTACAAAACGATATATAACTTACCTACATGCACCTCACAAGTATGCAAAAATGAACCCCAAATTAACATAATATATAAGCCGACAAAACGTTTGTAACGACCAAATATATGCATTAATGAGATGTTTTATTTTATTATTATTATTATTATTATTATTATTATTATTATTATTATTAATATTATTAATATTATTATTATTATTTATTGAAAATATTGTAGAAGTCTTATTTAATTCCATCACAATTTATCTTCATTTTTTTTTAAATTTGCTTCCCCTGCTTTTAATACCGCTAATGTTTTTTAACTTGATGCTTTCCAATAACTGAGGACGAATTTTAAATGTGATTCTTCTCATTCATGTGCAAAATTACGGAAAGTTCCTAATGAGCGAGTAGCTATTAAAAGTTCAATTTAAAAATACTCCCCGTGCCGTAGTCTTATTATCTCCAATGAAGAAGACGGCTTAATCGGCTATCTGATGGGAAAACAACACGGAGCGTTAATCTTTCAGAAATGGGAAGAAGAAAAAACATCGCGGTGTCTTTTAGCCTGGTAATTAGCGAAGCCGTTTTTCTTGATGTTTTTGCTTTGAATGGTCAACCGCAAAGTACCCGTCCTCTCTGTGAGCCTACTGATTTACGATCGGATCCCAGCACCAAAAGAGAGACTATACGCTTCGTATCATTCTCCCGGCACACGTGAGGCCAAGCTAGAGCGGGCTGCTTGGTATGCAGCGCCATCTACGATTAATCAATCTCATGTTTTAACTGCTTTTATTCCGGGTCCGATATCTTTGAAATGTCGAAACGCCGAACATTTATCAAAGTTTCTACTGCTTGACTAATCTGCAAATTAAAACGTAATTCGTACAGACGAAATTAAAAGGAAACTTTTACTTTATCTAAATAAATTATAATTAAGATTTTGTTCAGAGATAGAGAGAGAGAGGAGAGAGATAGAGAGAGAGAGGGATAGAGATAGAGAGAGAGAGCTTGGAGGAAGAGCGAGAAGGAGAGATGGATCGACCAGAGGCGAGATACTATGAGGATGCCAGAGAGCATGATGGGGAATCGCTACGAGATGGGATGACGCGAGTTTGAATAGATCTTGTGAAGAAGCCTGAGGTGGAGCTTGCGCGGTCGAAGAGAGCGCGAGGCTGGGGGGAGATGGGAGGAGATGGCTAACGATAGAGAGATCTTAGATGCTGGATATCTTGCGCTCTCTTTGGCGATTGCCTCTCTAATGCTGTGGAGGAATTCGCGAGTCATAATCGAGCTCTATTCTATTCGGCAAGCGTGGCTGGCGCGGGACTTATATGATTGTGGTGAGCTCTAGATCGATTAGAGTGCGAGAGCGGCTTTCGATCTAGAGCTAGGAGGCTGGTTCTGATCGATGATGAGAGCGATCTTGGGCGTTCCGAGACTAGCACTTCGATCTTTTCTCCCGCCTTCCTGGTCGCTCGTCGAGGAAGCAGCAAAGTAATCGCAGATCTGTCTCAATCGGCTCTGAGATCTGTGATGCCGCTGCTTCTGCGCTGAGCTATTTCGAGATGGTTAGTGCCTCGCGAGTTAGAGAGTTTCAGAGATCTATTTTGTAGAGAGCATCGATATGGTTGGCGCTCGCTCTTTGTCTTCCGTTCGCAGCTTGATCTCTTGGGCCTCTCTCTCTCGCTTGTGGAGTATCGATCCGTTCGGCAGAGCTCTCGAGCTCGAGATCTTAGCGGCGAGAGTGCCGTCTCTCCGCTCTCTGTTCTGAGTCTTTTTATAGCGAGCGCTTTTCTGCGAGCCATCTAGGCGTGCTCCATAGCTCCTGCGTTATTTGTGTCTCGGCCTGGGCTTCTAGCTGTATTGCTCGGCGCCTGAGATTCATCGCGTGGGCTCGCTCCTCTTCTCTGGATCTGCCTCTCTCTTCTCGATTGCTGCCGCTTTTGCTTGATCTCGATCTTTTCTAGCGCGCTTTGTGGTGGCTCGATCTGAGTTCTTTGTGCGAGCCTAGATCTTGTGCTGCACTCGCTCATGCTCAGCGCTGGGGCGGAGCGAGCATTTGGATGCGCCTCGCCTCATGAGATCTCGGTCCGCTCCCGTTCGCCTGCTCGCTGTTGGATGTCGCGGAGTTGGGCTTGGGCTGCGCTTGCGCTCGGGCGTGGTGAGAGCGGTCTAATGCTCTAGCGCGGCTCGCGATCTGGCTGGCGCGTTCGCTAGGAGCTCGCTAGATTTCTTAGCGCGCTCGAGATCTCTCTGCTCTTTCTTCGAGCTCGGCTGCGCGCTCTCTATTTGGGATGGAATACGATCTAGAGCTTTGGTTATGCGGCGTTGCGCTCGAGCTTTCTCGAGCTCTCTCTGAGCCCTGATCTTGCTCTCGCCTGTCTGGGTGCTATGTCTCGCGCTCTTGTTTTGAGAGCGTTTATCGCGGCGAGAGAGGGAGAGGAGCGAGAGGGCTGAAGGCGGAGGAGGGAGAGGAGGAGAGAAGAGGAGAGAGAGGAAGAGAGAGAAGAGGATGACGAGAGAATGAGAGATCGGAGAAAGAGAGAAGAATGAGGAGATGGGGGAGAGATGAGAGATGGGAGGGGAAGAGGAAGAGAGAATGAGAGATGGGAGCAAGAGAGAAGAGAGATGGAGGAAGAGAGAATGAGAGATGGGGGAGATGGGAGGGAGAGAGAGAGGAGAGAGATGGGAGGAAGAGAGAATGAGAGATGGGGAGAGAGAGAGAGAGATGGGAGGAAGAGAGATGAGAGATGGGGAGAGAAGAGAGCGATGGGCGGAAGATTGAGGATGAGGAGATGGGAGGAAGAGAGATAGAGATGGGGAGATGGGGAGGGAGAGGAGAAGAGAGCGAGAGGATGAGGAGGAGAGAGAGAGAGAGAACGGAGAGAGAGAGAGAGAGATGGGAGGACGAGAGAATGAGAGATGGGGGGAGAGAGCGGAGAGAGAGAGAGGGTGGGGGAGAGAGAGAGAGAGGTGGGCGGAAGAGAGAATGAGAGATGGGGGGGAGAGAGAGATTGGAGAGAGGAGGAGAGAGAGATGGGAGAGAAGAACATCCAGAAATCAATATCTCCTTCAGTACGCTCTAGTCTTTGTTTTTCTTCCCCCGTCTGCCTTTATCAAGAACTGTAATTTATTAGAAAATAATTCGTGGAAAAACGATCCACTGGTACAATCCTTATAGAAAAAGTTAAATCAGTCAGTCGTATTTTTACAATGGACTGCATCAGGTTACCGTAGAAACGCTAAGCCCGGGGTACGTGGCGGAACGAGATGACCTCTAACGAGAGCAGACAATAGTGACGTATGCAAATTTTGAGTTGATGGCGTCTCGCGATGCTACACGTCGAGAGGACTAATTTACCAAGCTCGAGAGACAGAATTCTTTGTTTTCTGTTTGGTTCTGCTCTTGGTGTCAGCCTCATCAGTTGAAGAAACAACGAAGATATGTTATTAACTGGAGCGTCCGTACCCTACGGACCTTGTGTTAACCATGATGGCTTCTTGCTTCTTGTCTTGTTGTAAAGACTGAACGAAACTCACTGCATCCGTAGTACAATCAAGCAAACAACAGCACCATTCACTTTGGAAAAAAAAACACTAATTACCAACACAGTTTCAGATGCTCTAAGCAACTAATTTAAAAAAAAAAACACGTGATATTTATGACGATTTTTACGTCATCGTGCTCGAAGCAATCTGATTGGATAAAAGGACGCGTAGGCTGACGTTTCCGGGGTAAATCGGTGACGGAAGTGTTGTTAGCCTTTTATCGCCAGCCTCTCGCTCAGGCATCCTGTCGTGGAATAAATCTTCTCGCTGTGTCGGAGAGCTTCGAGGGAAACCGAAGCGCTCAGTAATGTATGAATCGCTAACCAGAACCGAGATTACATCGTGTTTGGACCTGGTCTGGCTGGCTGGCTGGCAGGAAGGAGATGCGGTGTACAGACTCTTTTATCTCTGCGTACACCCAATCTATTTGTTAAGATAATAATCGATTACCAACAATTTCTCGATTGGGGCAAAGCTCAGAGAGACGCGTTTTCGGAATGCAAATCATGACTAGATGTCGTCCTGTTTATCGAGTTACGGATAAGAAAGAGCCCCCACCCGACCCGACAAAACCCGTGCAATGACCTTCTGGAAATTCGGGTCGAATTATCAATGGGGTCATCACGCCGACCTGAGCAGGGTTTTGGTTCTTCGTTGATGGATATAAGCCTTCCTAAGTTTCTCCACAACTTCCGGGTTTTCAAATCTTACCGCTTCGTACCCCTAAGTGTTCCAATATGTCATTTCGCCATCTTTTTTTTTTTAAAAATGTCTGCCGAAACTTCTTTTACACTCTCTGAGAGTCCATTCAAAAATCCGTTTTATCCATCTATCATCTGTTTCCTTTCGAAGTCACCAACCCAGTCCCATTTCAGTCTTTTACATGTTTCCACAACATCCTTCAACTTACCTTCTCTCTTTCTCTTATTGTTTCATTTCTAATTTCGTCTTTTAAGGATACCCACAGCATCCTTCTCTCCACTTATGTGAGCGTTATTTCCAATCTCTGTCGTTGCACTTTGTTTAGTGACCAACTTCCTAAGGAATTTGTGAAAACTAAAAAAAAAAAACATGCTTGCGAAATTCTCTTGTTTTTCACTAAATGCTATAACTTGTCCATGACATTAGCATATTTAATAGAGACACCGTCTAATAAAATGTTATCTTCTATGTCATTCGTCTTGACCTTTGTTTCACTCTATTTGACATTCTGTTCTATTTTCTTACTTTTATAGCTTAGATTAATTGGTTAGCTTGTTATAAAAATGATGGTTCTTCCAAAGATGTGAAGCTTGAAAACGTAAAATTCCAATAACTATGTTTATCTGAAAATTTGAATTACAATGTACTCAACAGTTTTTTTTCCTGAATCGCTGCATGCATACTATGAAAACCGAACAATTGTTTGTTTACTCACGTTATACATAAAGTTCTCTACTATGAACAGCTGTAGGCGGAAATATCCTGACCACGAGTGAAGTGGAAGGAATTTTCCAAAGGCCCATCCACTGGCACAAGAATATTGTATGGGAAGAGTCAAATCTGGAGAGAATGTATGCCGGAAAACATTGGGGACAGCCAAGAATCCATAAATAAGAAGTTCCGATAAACTGGCAATGTGGGAAATCAACGTGGACGAGGGCGAAAGTGAACTATCCCTGCTCACGAAAAACTACTACCTCTCAAGGTTTTTGGCTACCATGGTTGTCTCTCAAGATTTCCACACAACAGTAGCCGGGAGACTTAGAGAAGCCGTTTCAGAATTTCTGACCGGAAACCTATTCTTAAACCGTCACGCTGTTGTGACAAGGCTAAATGAAATAGTACAAAGACACAAGGACCAGACTTATGAGCAGTGGAAAACTAAGGTGGGCAGGAGGGGGGGACTTAAACCGAAACCTGGTGTCAAACAATGAGAGAAAAAGGATTAACGTCTACTGCATCTTTTAGGGCGAGGGCCGGAAGTCTAAGGAGAGTCTGAGCAATAAACAAACAGATATATCATGGCATCCACGCTCATTACTGCTCCTCTGGTCTCAAAAACGATGAAAAAACCTAGTAGTGAGAGAGAGAGAGGAGAGAGAGAGAGAGAGAGAGAGAGAGAGAGAGAGAGAGAGCGAGATCCTTCAAAAAAATAAATGTAAAAATCAGAATTTGTTCGAGAAATAGTTGAAAAAGTGTTTTGACAGTGATGGGATCACTCGCCATAATCCCCAATCTAAATTCTACACAAACTATCTTGGATTACATGGATACCAGGGTAAAGAATTTCTGTCATCAGTGAAGCATCATTGAAACGTTTCTTTCGGAAAATTAGAAAATTTTTTACTCATATTACAACAGGCGGGTTATTAAGACAATAGGAAAATACTGCAGTTCTCAATAAAACGTAGTATGTTTACTACTAATTGCAGGATTTTGATTTGATACATACGTTAGATATTTACCTTTAGAAATAATAAATTTTTATTTTGAAAACAATAAGAATATATGTAACAACCACTGATATATAAGGCGATCGGTTTAAAATTATCTGTTTACTTTTATAATCAACAAGAATTCACATTTTTTTAATACTCTGGTCAGATACTTTTTGATAGTTAATTGGGTGATTACAAAAAAATAACTTAAACATTTTGAAAATTCTGCATCGATTCACGCTGAGGTTCTATCGCAGTAAAACAAGAGGGAAAGACAGTGGGTATTACTGCCTAACAAAAGATATACACGATGATGTGCAGCTGACTCTGGACCTGTCGATGCTAATTTTTGAAGAAAACTAAGGCTACAGTAATGGCCATTCACCTTTAGTCATCGACCTACTCAAATCTATATTAATTGTTTCTCAAGTGACTCGCCAAGAATCACCATTTAGTACTGTCAACTTCATGCTGATTAGTGACTTTGCAAGTTGATAGGCAAATTAAGTGTAAAATCGATCGTTAAGCCTCAACTGAGGCCAAGAGCCGAGGAAGAGAAGCTGCACAGAGAAGACAACAAGGTTCAGTCGCCGAGCAGATATGAAAAAGGCCAGTAAGTGAATGCAAATTTAATGTGTTAGTAAATAATTTTTCGTCTTTATCAGTAAATGCAAGTAAATTGCATGTAAAATTTGATATTAAGTACTTAGCGTAAAGGCTCTTTGATAGTCGAACGTTGCTATATAGCAATTACCAACAAAGCTACCACTACTAATACTGCTACTACTACTACTACTACTACTACTACTACTACTACTACTACTACTACTACTACTACTACTAATAATAATAATAATAATAATAATAATAATATAATATAATAATAATAATAATAGGAAAAATACTTTAAAATGAATACAGAAGTAACAGAAGTAGATATAAAGAATGTGTACCTTCAAGTTAAAGGTAAAAAATGTATTTAAAAATCAATAGAAAATGATGATGAAAAACGTTGTTAAATCCATCAACCTATCGGTTGCAGCAAGGATTGCAGGCTTATTTTAACTTAAATTGCATTTACCTTTGCATCCAATTAATGTTTAATATGGCAGAGGAAATACAAAACAGAAGAGTTAATTCATTGTACATATTCTTTATTCGAATGGTAGTTTGGCGTCATTAAATTAAAAATACTACAAAATGTTATTTAATTCATCCCACCTCAAAAATCTGATGACTAATGTATTCATAAATCGGTAAAAAAAAGTATGTAAAGAAAAGAATTTTTTAAAGTATCCATCCGTAACCTAGATAGATTAGAAATTTGCTCTATATAAATATGGTTAGCCAGGTGTTTTGATCACCCCAGTTAAGATATTTGTTGGTATTGTTGTTGTTAGCAAAAAAAATCGCGAGGAATAGTTTTGATAAAGACCTCGATTTCGACTTGTCCAAAAATATCCGACAGCATCATCGAACGATGGCATCACTTTATCCTCATCTTCCAAAGTCGGTGTCAACTGTTAGAAATGCGTTAAAACGGACGTGAGGACTTTCACTCTACAGCTGCTGGCGTTGACCTGGTGCTTGCTTACCACACGTCCCACATCATTCGTCGGATGGTGGGGCTTTATGATATCGTCCTCGCCCCTCTGATACGGGTTCCTTGTACGCCTTCGCAGAATTATTCTTGTCTGTTTGCCTGAACAGAGCGGAAGAACAAACGTCCAGAAGGTGACGTAAAGCAATTCCCCCCCCCCTGATTCGCCAAGTTCCTACAAACTGCGATGGGACTTATATAATCCGCATAATTCCGAAGTTAAAGGCAATAACTTGTTATAGTGCCTACAATTAGTTTCGAAGTGTAAACGAGACTTAACTAAATGTTATTAATTCTATTTATTATTTAAAAGGTAACAGGTGCATTATGGGAATAAACATGATGTTCATAATCTCGCTCGCTCGCTCGCTCGTGAAACCATCATTCTGATATCCTCACGTAGATATAAAAAACATCTTTTCTTTAATTGGACCGTGATAATGGCCCCGCTCGTAATGTCATAACGGATCGTTAGATGAGTATTCAGCATGTGGCTTGGCGGAAAGAGAGTAGCCTCGGTGAGATGAAGAGATGCCCAGCAGGTTTGCTGCTGTACCCCATAAGGTTCTGTAACGGCCCGCAGGGGCTGATTGTCTTCGGGTCATGTTACCGGTGTGCTTGCCATGGGCACGATAATGACTTGATCAGAAAACGATGTCGGCGGAGTATGTGGGTCAGTTCTGCGTGGATCTGATGATGAAAATAAAATACACTCTCCCGAGATGTTAATGCGCGGCTTCCTCCATTGGCGGTCCCTAACCCGTATTCCATGATGTGAAACTTCGATCCGTTATCTTTGCGAACAGAGCCGAAGTAGTGTACGTTATCCGTCGTTTCTCGGCAGGCCGCAAACCACCGGTGACGCCGTATCCAAGATAACGGAAAGCGAAATGCCCCAAACCTAACCCTCACATTGCCAGGAATTTGCTCGAAAGACAAACAAATAAAGAAGTGCAACATATTGTTTTTGATAAGCCGTAAACGAATTAGAGCCCATGCATTTGGACTGCTTAGATCTTGGTACTAAAAGTATTACGCTTAGTAAATCGTTTTGGCGTTTTAAATTTGAATTTACATGCACTCAGGCACTGCCAGAAGTTGCTGTGACACGCACCGAGGAGATAGTAGTCTGGCTATTAAGTTGCATTGCAGTTTCGGTTTTTCCAGAAGTTTTCTTGGAAGTGCTAATACGATTTTCATGAACGCCAGTACAATCTAGTAGAAGGATTTGTTTGACCAGCACTCATCTAAGCTGTTGTTGGTGAGGGAATCTTTGTTATCTGAGAGGGAAGTTAATTCTTTTTTATATATATCAACTCTTGCGTGATGCTGAAGGGAGGTGGGGGTGTGTATTTTAAATATTAGAAAGGAGGGAATTCGACAGGTTTTTCAACAAACTGAACCTTGAACAGGTTCACTAGTTCAGAAATCTGTTCTTTGAAAAAAAAAACACAAAACAACAAGAACGATGAGATTTCTTCCAGAATTGGTGGAGCTGTAAATAAAATTGCTTTTTTAAAACGTAGACCAAATATCGTCAGATCAGAAAATAATAAAAACAAGCAAATGTGGAGAGGAAAAAAGAAGACGATAGACAACAAAGTCGAATTGATTTAAACATTATGAAAAGTTTTATTTCAGTTTTTCTCGCCAGCCAGAGACATCGGCGGTAAGGTAGCTCGGCTGGCGAGCTCCACATCGGATGTCTGCTGTCTCCGTGGCTAAGTCATTCCAGATTTTTGTCTTTCTTTCGCACATTATAATATTCGTTTTATGGCATCAGTAATTCCTAATTAAACGAGTAAAGAAGCTGTAATCTGCGTCATATGTTCTGACCTTAGATCACGCGACGTCGATTATAGCCTTACTATCGTTTATTGGTTTAATTGGAAGTTACTGGCTGCTGTAACACTACTTGTCTCTGTAGCAAGCAGCATTCTTTCTCTCTCTCTCTCTCTCTCTCTCTCTCTCTCTCTCTCTCTCTCTCTCTCTCTACCAATGTCATATCTATGTACTGACGTCATCTCTCTCTCTCTGTACCAATGTCATATCTCTGTACTGACGTCATCTCTCTCTGTACCAATGTCATATCTATGTACTGACGTCATCTCTCTCTCTACCAATGTCATATCTATGTACTGACGTCATCTCTCTCTGTACAAATGTCATATCTCTGTACTGACGTCATCTCTCTCTCTGTACCAATGTCATATCTATGTACTGACGTCATCTCTCTCTCTGTACCAATGTCATATCTATGTACTGACGTCATCTCTCTCTCTCTGTACCAATGTCATATCTCTGTACTGACGTCATCTCTCTCTCTTACCAATGTCATATCTATGTACTGACGTCATCTCTCTCTCTGTACCAATGTTATCTATGTACTGACGTCATCTCTCTCTGTACCAATGTCATATCTCTGTGCTGACGTCATCTCTCTCTCTCTCTCTCTCTCTAATAGCCGCCCACAAAAGCCCATTCTCGCTCAGACTAAATTGCTAAACTATTCTAGAAATCTGTCTCATCTTTAGAGTCTTGGCACTCTGCACATTTGTTTGCACTAAAAGAGAGCGGAGATGATTTATCATCAACACACTCCGGTAAGAGGCTGTGGGATTCAGCATCCAGGTTTTGTCGTTTATTTCCAGTGTGTATGCGTGTGTTAATATGGCGTAACTACGGGTTGTCATGGCTTATAAAACGTTATTTATACGGGTGATTTTAAACCTTTCTTCTGCGATCTTCATCAGCTGGTAATTAATAACAAAATCAAGACAACTGAGAGGCGTACATGTGAAAGCAGTGCGCCAACAGTTTTGCGATTCGCGTGAGATGCGATGTTCAGCCCTCTCGCTTCTTCCAGAAGAAAAAGCTCTTAAAGCGGAAGTTTCACATTCACGGATAATCGACCCGATCGGAAAGCAAAGCAGGAATTGTAGTCAGTCGCTTTCGTCTTGGTTGTCTGTTGTTGTTGTTTTAAAACAAACCCTCCATCCTTTTCTTCCACGCGAGAAACCAATTGACCGAAGACACCGGGGTGTGGGGAGAGTAAAAGAGTCGTAATCCCCTTTGCAGCTGTAGGCTCGAGAGCGGCAAATGGGGGGACTGGTGGTGAAACAGCTTTGATATACTATACAGCGCCAGTCGGCGAGTCTGATTTAGGGGCTCGAGACCAATCGGGCCCTTTTTTTCTGGCCCGCGTTTGTTAGAAATTAGCTGGGCTCGAACCTCCCTCCACCAACCACCCGGGGATGGGAACCGACTGAGAGGGAACGGCTTTTAGACTTCGCGACAGAGGCTCCGTATTTACGGGTCTTAAAACCGAGCGTATGGAAGCGGTGCTCGAGGTAATGGTTATTTACTCCGGCGGGCTTTCAAATTTCTTGACAAGCGAAAGTAAAGTCTAGAAGAGCACCGGACTTCCTTCCCTCTTTCTCTCTCCTCCTCCCCTCCGTCAACAATAAATCAGGGCCGAGAAGCGAGAAAGACGTCCGCTGTACAGCCGAGAGGACGAAATGGGAAAGGCCGAGTAAACTCCGATTACAATCCCCAACTCGGACAGGTTTTCCGAAGTTTGGGAGTTTTTGCATTAGCGTAATAATGATTTAAAACGGATGAGATTAGAAGTTTGTCCGAAACAGATTCGGTTTAGAAATTTACATTATGCCGCTACACGAGTCGCCGTAAATTTCTCGTAGTCCTGTGACAGGCTGACGTTTTCATTAGCGCCGCGTGGTGGAGCCGTATGCCAAAACATTCCATCTTTACGGGTGTCTTCGGCTCTGATATCGTAATGCATTGCAAAGACACTTCAAAATACTGTCTCACAGAGATTTGTCTACATGTATGTATCTAAACGTGAAGATCGACTTGAAACTCTGGCGTTGTTAATAAGCTTTCTTTAATAAGGAAAAGAAAAGAGGGAGGAGATCATGCTAAGATTTATGATTGACAATTAATTCTTCCATTTGTAAACCAAGGGTGTTTGCAGTTTTGCAATTTGGACTCGTGACTGCGGCGCCTGCCATCTGGCGGAGAATCTGCGAGATTACGAAAAATCTTCGGATGAGAGTTAATCCATGTCCCTTTACTCGTGTAAATAAATTCATTTTTTTAAAAATGCTACTAGAGAGAGAGAGAGAGAGAGAGGGGGGGGCTCGGAATCGCCAGAAACCCCCAAAATTTTTTTATTCGTTCGTTTCTTTCCTTTTCTTGTTTCCACATTTTGATATTTCGGACGCCTTGCCCAGTGCTGTATCCTCCTTCAAGTTGCTGTCGTCGTACGCCGATGCCCGGATTGGAGGCAAACTCCTTATGACGAAGCG
Source organism: Nautilus pompilius (assembly GCA_018389105.1). Taxonomy (NCBI): domain Eukaryota; kingdom Metazoa; phylum Mollusca; class Cephalopoda; order Nautilida; family Nautilidae; genus Nautilus; species Nautilus pompilius. The sequence continues at coordinate 88,395 of JACATO010001577.1, forward strand.
TAGTGCCGAGGATATCCGCCAGGAAGCGTTGCCAGTACTGCGCTACGTGGAGACTAAAGACATCCGACTCCAACAGAAAAAAAAAAACTTTTCCTGGATCTTTTTCATTTTCAGATGTGGGAAGGATGCAAAGTGCGTCCACGTGGCAGTCTGGTGTAGAGAAAACACCAGTTCTCCAAACCAGCTCCTTCCCACGGACCCGCGCGGTTTACTAGCCAAATGTCGCCCCGTTCAGTTGACCCTGATGAACACCCCGGAAATAAGTCGTCGAGATCGGTGATTGTGAGAAGTTGTCTCGTTTTATTTACTCTGGTGACGGGAAGATCGGGCCGGGAAACAACAGCCGATTTCCAGAAAGTCCAGGTAAAAGTCTGGCCACTGCCGAAATAAATTAACTCGCAGCTGTAATGAACCGCATGCATTTCTTTTTTTGCTTTTCTAAAGGGCTGACCACTGCTTCGATGCTCCCAAATACGATTCGGACAGGAGTCAGTTTTTTAAAAACAATATTTATTTTGTATTGTGTTAATAAATTCAAGTTAGGCCATCTTATAACGTTTGGGTGTCGTGATAAAGAAGTGCGGAGTTTCGGTAAATTTAATTAAAATTCCAATTTGAAGCAAAATTAGGAAGTGACATTTAAAATCTTTATTATTTTTCTTTTTAAACGAAATTTAGCACTAAGACAATGTTTTATTTCTTTTTGAATGGTCTACGCTTATTTTTTTTATTTTTTTTATTTTTGCTTTCTTTAAATTAAGGCCTGCTTTGAGGCGGTTCAGCCATGCGAAATTAGATATTCCCTCGGTTGACGTACTTGTCGACCTTACTGCGAGTATTTGTCATTTTTCGCCGGAATTTCCCGACTTCAGCCGAGCATATCCACGAACGTTTCCGACATAGAACCAACCCGCTGACAGACCTGGTAGTGCTGGCGGTGAAGATCGTTATCAGATGGGGAGAAAACAGGTACAGGGCTACGTCACCAAGGGCCAGTTACGAGGAATGAGCGGGCAGACGGATCCCGGTCTAGTAGCTCTACGCCGCCCCGCTGTGGCTGACTGGTAAGCTCTATCTGTAGATGGTCGAGTTTCGCACTAAGAATCACTTACCTGTCGATCTTACGGGGATCTGTCAATAAAACTAATCTTAAATTTCTTATTATTGTCTGGCTTTTCTTTTTCTACTCGTGAACCTGCCTTAGTTCCGCTGTACGAGCAGAATACTTTTGCTGTCGATTTTAATTTCGTTATAAAATGTTTTGATATTTGAACTTCTCTCTCTCTCTCTCTCTCTCTCTCTCTCTCTCTCTCTCTCTCTCTCTCTGTACTTACGTCATATCTCTCTGTACTGACGTAATATCTCTCTTATTGACGTCATATCTCTCTCTGTACTGACGTCCTCTGTACTGACTTCATCTATCTCTCTGTACTTACGTCATATCTCTCTCTGTACTGACGTCATATCTCTCTGTACTGACGTCCTCTGTACTGACTTCATCTCTCTCTCTGTACTTACGTCATATCTCTCTGTACTGACGTCATATCTCTCTCTGTACTGACTTCATCTCTCTCTCTGTGTATACTGACGTCATATCTCTCTGTATTGACGTCATATCTCTCTCTGTACTGACTTCATCTCTCTCTTTCTGTGTACTGACGTAATATCTCTCTGTACTGACTTCATCTCTCTCTCTGTGTGTACTTACGTCATATCTCTCTGCACTGACGTCATATCTCTCTCTGTACAGACTTCATCTCTCTCTCTCTCTCTTTCTCTCTCTCTCTAACATAACAATAAAGCGATTCCTTTCCTGATCCATGGATAAGCATTTCCTACCTCCAGTAAGCAGAAAGTGGAGAAAAGCTAGATGCTTCAGTACAAACTGCTACGAACCAAAAACAGGCTCTGTTTTAACACGGGAACCATAAATCAAAGACTGAACAGACAGCGGGTTTTGCAGCTGTCTGTTGAAATAAAAGCCACAAACCTACCGGTTGTCGTGGAGGCCTTCGTGCAGTAATTTGAAGACATTTAGACGCGGCTGTTGATCGCAAACATGAAAATTTTCTCCGCATTCAAAAGAAATTTGCTTCATAGATGCGATAAGCTTGTAAGTATTCTCCGTACGACATCGTTCACCAGTTTATTTCATCCGATGTCGTTTTCGTGAACTAGCTTCATCCTCAACACGCAATAGTCATATTTTACCCTAAAATAAAGGTATAAAAATATGAGCACCTTGAAGTAAAAGTAATTTGTAGTCGGACACGTGAGCAGAAAACATGACATTAACATCCAGTAACGTCTTCGCGTGCTTTATGTCGTGAAGGGGCTACGACGACACGCTGTGGCGTAGATGCGGTGATAGATTGCATGAAGCCCTTGTCGGAAGACTCGGGTGAGCCGATTATCGAGCCCAGGTACGTATACAGCAGAATTAAAGAGATGCCTTGATGAACACCGGCCCAGTCTTACAAGCAGCCAAAACTACTGTTCACGCCGTTATGCTGAGACCATCGCCCTGAACCGCTCGACTGGTCTTTCTCCACGCCCATGCCCGTCCTTTCGAAACCGTGACTCGCCAAAACGCTATGGCCGATGTCTTGACCAAAGAGCACGATACGCGCTGAGCTAATCCGTTACCTCATAGCTAAACCAGTGATCGATCAGCTCATTTTAAATGTTGCACTGCTTATCTAGTTGAAGGCAGTGTTATAGCCATTTATCATTTTGGTAGTCTACCTATTTATCCGTATATCTTTTTGTGTTTAATTAGTATTTAATTTAGCAAGACAGGTAATTTAGGCACGCGCTCAGACAAAACGAGCGCGTTTCCACATGAACTTTAACAGCCGAACTGACCTGGCTACACCACACACACACACACACACACACACACACACACACCATCACCTTCTAATATTCTGAACGCCTAGATACTTTCTATTTTTGAGTAAACTTAAAACAATGCTGCACTTTGTTTTAATTGTTATCAAGTGCTATGGTATTTAAGTTACCTGATCAGCATCACTCGCTATCGGCGCATATAAATCACCCCGGAAGCTCTTTTCCGCCATTGTCTTCTATTCGTCCCGCTTCCGTTACCAGATCCGTAAGTTCGCTGTTTCCCTTTCCAGCGTGCTGATTATGACAGAAGTCGATGGCCAGAATGCTTTATTTACTTTCATTGAATCATCAAAAAATCGGAGCTGGCTCTTTAATTTTCTTGAAGAACCGGCATCTTCCGCATTAAACTGTATGCGAATTTAATTCGTCAGCCCTCGCGATGGTCTCGGGCGTGCGTTTCTCCCGTCTCCGAACGGCTGATGAATGGGTCTCCTCCGCCGGTCGATAGCCTCACGGGCCGAGCCCCTCGCTCTACCTAAACTAACACGTCAAACGGCTGCCTTATTCTGACAAAACCAACGAGGTTTTCAGTCGGGCGGATGAATCTATAATACCACTTCCGATCAATTCCTTGAATCAGAATTCCAGTACATTAACTAAAAGACGGCCGTGTAACGTGCTGGAACATTTTCAGATTTTTTTGTCTTTGTTGCTGAACTCCTTCCCTCCTCCTCCTCCTCCTCTCTTCTGATAACTACACGGGGAGGGGGGAAGAGAAAGAGATGATTAAGGAGAGAAGTTCCAGCCGCGGTCGCTGGAAACCCTCCGGCGTGTGAGGGGTCATTAGAGCTGTCAAAATTCACCCGTCTTCGCGAGTCCCCGTCGTCGACACTATTGGCTTGACATTCGTTCCTTTCCCAATCGATTCGAATCCTCCACTATATTTGTACAAATCACTTAATTACCACTCGACTGACAAGGGTGAAGAGATCCGTGATTTATACGCCTAGCTGTCTAATTTTTCTTTGTGTTATATCGCGGCCCGCCTCGGATATCGCGGACTGTGACCTAATGAAACATAATTGGAACAGGATGCAATATTGGCCCGCAAAGGGAGGGTGGGTGGGCGGGAGGAAGCAACGGGCAGATTTTTCCCTTCGCAGGTAGTTGATTACGAAGCTCACCCGCGCGCCGGCCATGAGAGGATTTGTCCGTCACGCTTCACTGACCACGTGGCTGTCCTCGCCACCTGATCATCAGCGCGGACTATGGCGAAATCAGACAATGAATCCGGGGAATCGCGGAGACAAGATAGCGGAAATGGGGAAGATTTTTGATTGCCGCGGGTCAGACCGGCCAAGCGGCTCCCTTCATGAAAACCGGTATCGTTCAATCGATTGCGCATTGCTAAATATTCTGTCTTCAATTGAGCGTCAAATCCGATCCATTAAACTGATTCATTGCATAAAAGTTCTTGAAATAAATGTACGTGAAATTGAAGTGGTTAACTTCCAGCTGATACCCCTGTCTTGCAGTAATGATATGCTTATTTCTCCCGTTTTGTTTTTATTTTATCTTTATTTCCCTTGCTTATCCACATTTTCCGCAAGTTTATTTTGCTATATGTGGAAAGTTTCTCTCTCCAAATTTTGTGAAACTATTAAAACAGAAAAGAAAAGCCATCAAATATCAGATTTTCTCCTTTTTTAAGCAGACGTGTTCTGTCTAATTAATATGCCACAACTCAACGATAGACTGCAATCCACAGATTTAAATTTTATCAATACTACGTATGATTCAGAAACGATCGAATCCATACAAAGATGCTTTCATAGTTAACTTTGTGTGAAGCATTCGGAGACAGCCATCTTATGATTCTGGGCTCTTTTGAGTGACGTCATAACTGGTGCACAACCATGACGCACTACCGGAGAGCGCATGGCACCAGGAGCAATTATAACGGAAATTAAACATTTTGTAAAGGTTTTTGACAACAGGCCTACGACATCCGTCCATGCCTGTTTAGAAGTATCGATATTACCGGTCTCCGGTTTTGCTTGAACGTCCTCAGCACAGTAAACTCTCACTTTACACGACTCTTAAAGTAGGGAATAAGGTTCACTTTACGCGGCGATGTTTCATTATAACGCTATCCCGCCACGAGACAAAGTAGTCCTCGAGAGAGAGACGGGTTTGATATTCTTCCGCGAACGCTAGTGAGTCATCACTTACCAATTCGCGTTTGTATTCCTTAATAACAATGGGCCCAAAAAAGAAAAGATGAGGTTCTTAGTGCTTCAGCAGTGAAAATAAAGCAAGAAAAGTCACTCTTTGGAAGTAAAATTAAAAGTCATCGAGCGATTTGAGACAGGTAAAAGATTAATGGATATTTCACGTGCGATGGGGCTGAACAAAGCAACATGGCGGACTATCCGTTCACATGCGGATGAGATAAAAGCGAGTGGTCTGCGTGCTACATCAGTTCTGGTAGGCCTGACATTACAGAAAGGCTTTTGGGTACTTGGATTGAGCACCGAATGGAGGAAAACGTCCCGTTAAGTCTGCGTGTTATAAAGTGCAAAGGATTGAGTTTGCATGAATCATTGACGAAAGACTAAAGTGAAAGTGATGTGAAACCTTTCCATGCGAGGGCTTTCCCGTTTTAAGAAGCGGTTTAATCTGCACAACATAACAGTGATGGGAGCAGCAGCCATGGCCGATCAAAAATGCAACCGAAAGTTTCCGTAGTCTGCTGGCACAAATTACAGCTGGTGGTGAGTGTAGCCCTGTCGATGAAGCGGAATTACATTGGAAGATGCCAAACAGAACTTATATTTCTCCAAGATGAAAAAAAACACCCCGGTTTTAAAGCCGCGGAAGATCGATGCACTCTTCTATTAGGGGGCAATGCACAAGGAGACTTAAAAACTTAAACCCTTAATGTGTGGACCCCTAGAGTTCATGATACTTAATTGTCGTTGCTCTTCATTTCTGTCTCTCTCCTTTCATCCACCGGCTCGCATCGCCACCTATTTACATTTGAAATTATATTTCGCTTAACACGGTGTTTTTCAGGCACGGATTAATCGAGTTAAGTGAGACTTTACTGTATATTATTTTATGTTATTCGATCTTAAATTTTATTTTTAAATGAAACGCCACCCGATTCAGCCGCTCAGTCGGCCGTCTTCGAGTTTTCACTGACGAATTAAATTCCTGACCACGTGCGTCGAAGGTTAGCGACCTCTTACTATAAGCTAGTAGCTCCATTGTGGTCCACGTCCCCTTTGGAAGATATGTCTGATTTTCATTCTCAGCTGTTCTCTTTATTTTAAGTAAACAAAACAGTCGGAGCAAACAGAGAAACTATTTACAATCAGTCTAGTTTTAAAGTGATCGAACTTTCAGTCCCCGGGGTCGTTCGTCGGGCCTCACGCAGGGGAACTCGCAGAATCTCTCCAGATTTACGACCTCTATGCATCAGTGGCTGGTCATTTTTCAGTCTTGAGAATGAGCCCCCAAACCTAGCTAAGTAACGCTTTAAAATGAAAAAGGGTATTTCGATCAATTTAATTAACTTGTAATTATTTAAAAAAAAACACTAAAGCAATAATATTTTAAACAGAATAAAGACATATCTGACGCACGCGGTATATCTCGCTCGTTTGCATTTCACATAGCTTATAGCAGCAACTAAAGGTCGAGAAGCGTGATAATTTTGGGAACTGGGGGGACCACTTCGTATGTCGTTGTAACCAAATTAAACACACACACCACACACTTTCTCTCTCTTTGTACTGACGTCATCTCTCTGTCTCTCTCTCTCTCTGAAGTGACGTCATCTCACTCTCTGTCTTTCTCTGTACTGACGTCATCTCTCTCTCTCTCTCTCAAGCACACTTTTAATGTCGTCTTCACAGACCTAGCGGTGTGGGGGGGGGGAGACTTGGTAGCCCGCTAATTGAAATGCTCCGGGCCTGAAGAACCTGCCAATCTCCCTATAAGCAGTGGGAGAGCACCAGAGTATCCAGTACGGCCGAGAGGGCAGACTGTTTGGGGCCATTAATTTCTATGAATATTTTTACATGCCGAATTTATTGAAAGGATCTCCACTAAACATTTCTTTTATAGTTTACAAATAGCGTTAATATGATGTTTTCAGACTGCTTATTTATTTTTGTTTCTTTTGCTTCTGCTAAAATCCTGATTTCGTCGTTTTACCGTTTCCTTCTACATACCCCACTTGCATATGTTATGATGTTCTGAGAATCTGTATGGCTAACGCTCAACGTGGCCTGATTTCAAACTTTAAGTTGTCTCCCTTGAAAAAATTATTTCCTTGCACTGTACTAGTTATGCCCTCCTGGAACCCTCTTCTCTGTCTGAACTGTCTTCTAGTTTGCAGGTATCGACCTCCTTTGTACATTTTGTGCATTAATTTTCTACTTTTTTTTACTTGTTTATGCTCTAAGGAGGACACATTCCCATTGTTCCGAGACTGGTCCACCGGCAGACCTTCACCTTTACCTACAGGTCACGGGTTTAACTTTCAGTCTCTATTTCACCCTCAAAAACAGTGTCAAGCCATCAGCACAAAGCTGGAAACGCAGCGGAGAGATGACGAGTCACCACAAGATACTTGTACACATTGTGATGTGGGTCTGACAAAATCAGATTCTGGGGCAATATCTGGCACCAAATGATGAAAACCTGCAACATTGTTAAAGATCAGGAGATACAAGAACAAGATTAGTCTACGGCCGGGGTAGATGTAATCCAACAGGAGGACAACACGGAACGTGGCATCAACCCTGAGCGGACTGGTTTGGATACTGCAAAGTGTCCTGAAGATTTTACGGGAAGGAGACCGAAGAACTGGTTAGAGAAAGACATGTGCAACATCCAAAACAGTTTTCCACGCGATGTTGATGCCAAACATTTCCCAATCTCTATTCCTTATTCTAAGAAAGAATTAGATTCCAGAAGATGTCTTTTTCAGCTCTGTAAAAGACTCATTATTCCGCCTGTCCTGTAGATTCTTCTCTCGTACCACTGATCGCGATCAAAAACAGCCGTCAGGGTTAGCATCGCCTAGTGGCTGGGGACTGGACACTAAATGGCGAAAGCTGTTTGATAGAATCCCTGAACAAAAAAGGGATGTAGCACATAAAAAGCGCTGTATGGCATGGCGGTAGTTAGACGGGCGAATATTCGAAGACTCTGGAATAGATCGCCTCGTGGACGGAGGAATTTTAACCGAAACTGAAAAATAGGAAAAGATTCAAACAGGAATCGCTGATGTCTTTATTTTTCTTGGGGAGAGAGAGGGGATTGGCGTTTCGCGGATCTTCTTACAGAAATTGGAGTGTTCACAAATGGATTTTTCTTGGATTACTTTAACTCTTGTCACACCACAATCCACTTTTGCGAGAACATTTCACAAAAGTTGGTAAAAACCCAATATATCTCCACAGAGTCACGAAATAAGTTTATTTCCATTGGCGCCGAATACGTCAGAGCTCGTGTTTTGACTAAAATAGAGAAAGCGAAGTACTTCTCAATACCGGTAGACGCAACTCCAGATGCAAGTCACTCCAAGAAAAATACCTTCACTTTCCGATATCTTACTTTAGAACAGACGTTTTCACTGTCCAAGAACGGTTCGTGACATTTGTTGATTGCTGTGAAAAAGCAGGTGCTGAAATCGCCACAATGATTCTAGAAATACTGAGAGAGTTTAAGATCCCACCCGCTGAATGCCGGGGTCAAGGGTATGATAATGCGGAAAACATGGCTGGCAAATATAATGGTGCCTAGAAACATATCCTAGCTTTAAACCAATCATGCCTGTTCTCACCTTGTAGTTGTCATCCGCTGAATTTATGTGGTGCAGACTCAGCAGTGGGCTGTACAGAGGCAGTAACATTCTTTGAAATGGATAAGTTTATAACCTCTTTTCCGGCAGCCCAAGACGATGGAGAACATTACGACGAAATACTGGTTCTTCTCTTTATCGGTTGTCAGGAACACGATAAATAGATCGTTTAGCTAGTATGCGACCATTCGTAACTCACCTTCCAGAAATAAGAACTGAACCAGAAACAGATTCTCTCAGTCACTCTCAACCCCAAAGCAACTACTGAAGTAAAAGGTGTCATGAAGTATGTGTCATCATACATATGCATAACCGTGTATGCCATATGCTTAAAGATACTCATTGCATTTGACCAAAAAAATCAAGTTATTCAAACCACGAAGGACACCATAGACGCAGAGGTACTAAATTGGACACTTATTAATGATCTCAAAGATTTGCGGAAAAAATGGCCATCAATATTAGATATTCCAGATTGGTTGTCACTGCCAGGCGCATCACATCAGGATTTCATTCAAAACGGAAGGGTATGGGAAGAGCGTATTTAGATAAGCGACTTCCAAATGAGCCATCATTTCACGATGATGTAGAATATGACGATGAAAATCTATTCAAGCGCAATATGTTTTATGTCATCGTTGACTCAGTGATAAATGGTCTGATGAATCGCTATGATGCAGCTCACAGAATTAATGATCTTTTCAATTTTATTTGGAGATATCTTGATATATCCGATGAGCAAATTGCTAATGCTTCTGAAGTTTTTGGACAGAAATACTCCAACGATGTCTCACGAGGACAATTAAAGGAGAACTGCTACATTTGAAGTCCATCCATGTCGCTAATTTTGGAGAAGTGCTTTTGTTCCCATTATACCTCTTGAAAAGATCTACAAATATGGGTTGGATGAGATGTTTCATAATGTGTGTATTGCCTTGAGAATATTTTGCCCTTTGACGGTAACAAATGAACTTTCTGCGAAGCAGGATGACGCAAGAAAGATTGCGCGATATTGCAGAGCTCAGCATTGAAAGTGAACTGCCAGGAAGATAGATTTTGCTGATATAATTAATACACTTGCTTTCAAAAAAGCGCGAAAAACATTTTAGCCTTTATTTTGTCTGCTGATTCTCTTTGATATATGTAAGCCTACATAAGAAAATAAACTATTAATGTTTCCTCACACATCGTTACCTTTTCATACCATTATTTACCCAGACATTTGGCTCGCGCAGCTGTCAACGTGTGGGGGGTTGTCAAATCCTGCTACATTTCCTCATTTAGGACCATGAGTAACCATATCATATAAAATTGGTCTAATGCAACGTTAATTGTAGTTTCTTGCTACCTGCGGTCAAATTCGAGACATATTACTGATCGGTTTAAACAATTTCACAATTTAATTAATAGATTATAGTTTCTGGTATTGCATGGCAGCACACCTAACCATCTATGATGCAGGGTCATAGGGGCCCTGTCATACGCCTAGCTCCAGGCCAGCTCTCGACGGCCCTAGAAGTACCTGAGAGAAATCTGATGCAGGGAGAAGTGGGTGCTTTTACCACCAAAGTCTACTAGTATATTACCTCGTGTGGTTAAGTGTTGAGCCAGTAAGTTTTAGGGTTTCTGAGACTCTTCTGTTGCTCACTTCAATAGATTGTGGCTCAATTCTTTAGGGGACAGTTTTCTGTAAATCTCTCAATTTCAAGACCATTCAGGTAGCTATTAGTGTGTTGGGAGTAGAGGGGTACGCGAGAGGAATTTAGCTACAGCCCTATATGTTTCTATAGATATACAAAAAATAAATAGTAATTAATGGCGTGGCTCACGATCTTGTGAATATTTTGCATTTAGTAAAAGAATGAATGGAATATAAATTTTAATCTATTCCATAACTAACGTTAACTGGTCTCTTTAAAGGGCATCGGCGCTGTTGCTGAATGACTGCTCACGACTGTCTCGGTGAATCGCACAACTGCTGTGCAACCATCGAAAGTCGGCGAGTCACCAATAATTATTTTTGACAACTTGAATGCAATTATGGCAATTATATGTAATCCGGTAAGATTCATTAAAAGAATTGTTGACAACCATTTGAAGCGATTCGACCTACGATCTTCGTATTTTATACGAGCAAAATCAGCCGAATGGGGCATAAATGAATACGATTCACGTAAAGCTTCTTTTCTTGTTGCTTTCTTCTATTCTACAACATCACATTGTTTAAATATCTTTAAGTGAACGAACATCTTGTGTGTGTGTGTGTGTGTGTGTGTGTGTGTGGTGTGTGTGTGTGGAGGGACGAGTTCAACTTTAAAATCTAAACAACTTTCGCTCCTTAGTTTCATTCTGTCATTATAAATTGATGCGCTTTATACTTGAATGACGTGGTCATGGAAACACCACGAGTTGATGTTGAAACAGTTAATTTTAGAAGCTAAATTCGCCATGAAAATATTTATATTTTTTCTCGCGAAAAGCTGCTGCTCTGTTGTGTTAATAATATTTGGTATTATGACGTTTTCCAATCAAGAAGCTAAAGTGATTTTTCTTTCTTTTCAATCTCTTTCGGGTGGATTTATTCCAGCATGTTCTTAAAGTGTCCAGTCTAGCAAGAAAGAAGCTTTTTTTTATAACCTCACCTGGAGAAGACGTACCATTGTGGGGTGTTTCAGCACGCGGGGTAATAAAAGAACCGAAATACACATAGTATCTAATATAAACTTGGACCGCATTAAAGCCCGTGATGGGATCGTTTTTATGCGTTTGTGTCAGAAATATTTGAGAAGCTTTTCTTTGTTTGTTTGCTTGCGTCTTTAAAGAGATTGATACGGATACGCGCTAAACAGAAAGAAGTTCTTGCATAGCCGGTTTATAAACCTGAAAACTACGCTTATACTTTCGTCATGAAATTCGCGAGGAAGGAGATTGGTCTTTCTCTGTGTGTGGTGTGTGTGTGTGTGTGTGTAGTGTGTGAGTTGTGTGTATGTGTGTGTATGTATATGTGTGTGAGTATGTGTGTGTGTGCGCGCGCGTGTGTGTGTGTGTATGTGTGTGAGTATGTGTGTGTATGTGTGTGTATGTATATGTGTGTGAGTATGTGTGTGTGGTATGTATATGTGTGTGAGTATGTGTGTATGTGTGTGTGTGTGTGTGTGTGTGTGTGGAAAGCAGCCGATACTGATACAAATAAAATAAAGTTCAATATTTTTAAGGTAGTTTTCATCCGTTCTGACGTCCTCGTTACCTTCCTTGGCCGGACTAATAGAACGGCTAATGAGCTGCCACGTGACACGTCTCCCCCACCACTTCCTTTCAGTTTTCGATCACTTCCGCTTGTTGATGGTCGCATAGCATTTTTTGGGAAGAGTATCTAGGGAAAAAAAGTGGGGGGAGGCATTGCAGAATTTGTTCTTGCTTGAAATCTCAATTAGCAGGGCATTGGTGTTTCTGAGATCACATATAAAGGGGAAATAAGAGTTGTCATAATACAGGGAATTGAACATTTAATGCATTGAAACTAAAATTCTTGTAGGGATCTTCTTGCATTTAAGCAATTTGGCATCATACAGACAGACGCGATATCATTCATCCAGTAGTCGGGTTCTCATTTTGGTTTAGATTATTTGTCAGTGGCTTGAAGTTTTTCTCTTTTATTCCTACCATTTTCGCACATTTTAAGACAACGTGCAATCCACTCCAAACCGTTTAACAGCCGGTTTCTTCCTGTCAATCGTGTTCGTCTAACGAGTTTCCAAGCCCCAACCCCTCAATTCCGCCTCGGGTCTCGTCGAGGACGCGAGGTGTGACTACGTCGCGATAACCCAGAAGCCATCCAGGAAATCTTTGACGAGTTCCGATCTTCCCGTATTAGCATAATTACGCCATTCAGGGGCGCTATCTTGTCAGAACCCTCCGTCCCATCAAACAGTTGTCATCAAAGAAAGACTTTAAATAATTAACTCTACAGAGCAACTTTCTCCCTCCATGGTTTCGTTTAACATCTCGACGTATCGGCCAAAAGTAGTCCCAGCTCCCGTGTCGCTCGTCCTCGCCCGACCTTCGTGAATTATTCATGCGGTGTCCCATTCCTGTTACACGCATGTAATTAAATTTTAACGGCACTTCCGGTTTTGAAAGCTTGCTTATTCGTCACAGCTGTACGATGCACAAAGGGGCTACTAATAGAAGTTTATTGGGGATAAAATCGGTTTGCACCTTTCCCACCGAAAACACAATCACCTCTCAATTATTACCTCAGATGTTTCCAGAGACAATGAGAGAAAGCAAGGCCTGACGGACACGATTCGGCCGTTAAGCGGACTGCTCCCAAATAGTCCCTGTTACTCGTGATAGATTATATTGACGTCATTCTGTCAACACCTTTGTTAAGTGGGACAATGGATAGAGTTCGAAATCTCCTATAAATGCATTTATCGCAACTTCTTTATGGGAACTCGCTGCTCGAGACAAATCCACCTTGGAGATAAACGTCATCTAGCCGTACGTGGAGAGGGAAGATTACACTTTAATAAAATCTGTTTGACTGACTTGGGAAATCCCTCCGTGGTTGATAGTTGTCATTTAGATTCCCCCCCTTTTCTCTATCTGAATGTACATAAAACAAGTAATGCTTTTTAATAATAATAATAATAATAATAATAATAATAATAATATAATAATAATAATAATAATAATAATAATAAATAATAATATGTAGATCAGATTCAAATAAGAATAAAGCAAAATCAAAAAAATAGCATTTTTAAAATCTGCTAATTATTTTCCACTTTTTTTCTATTGTTTTGCTGTAAATTTCAGAAAAAAAATAAACTTTAAAGAATAACAGTAAAAGTAAAACAAAGGAAAAGAAATAAACACAGAGCCCCGCGATATCAGCAGACAAGTCTCTCTCTTCTTCTTCTTTTCCGATTTTTACTGATCGCTGAACTGTACACGAGATTAAATATCGCAAAATAGCTACTAGACCAAACGTCGTCTTTACTAGTTCTTTAACAGACGTACTAAAGAACCAATTGATCATGTTTACAACGAATTTTATGTGCCATTTACTGTCTTTCGTATTTAATTCCTGTAGGAAGATTGTGATGGGGCAAAACTCATCTTCCAGCGGTCGCTTCTCTTAGAAAACTCTCTCCCCGCCAGCCCGGCCGAAGTCACGTTACGCCTGCACGACTCTACCCGCTCGTGCGAATTCTCGTTTTAGGTTCATTCGTCTTCGGCGGCTTCTTATGCGTGTTATGGAATCCAATCAAAAGGAATGCCCCCCCTACTGCAACTGGTGAGGCAGTTAATACGTTATGGTGTCGAGTCAGTTGTAATCAATGCTTAGAGTTGTTCTCGTCAGACACCGTCAATCCATTTCATCAGACACGTGACCAGACTGACTTGAAATTGACCAACTATCGTACATATATATTTTTTAAATTGCCTCTCTCTCTCTCTCTCCTCTCCCTCTCTCTCTCTCTCTCTCTCTATGTGGTGAAGCGGAATCCACGTAAATCTAGTCAGTCGGATTACCATTTTAAAGAAAAGAAGAAACATTGCCGTCTTCTGAGCCGAATCTGTCACGTTGGGCTCTTTCTTTGACAATGTGCCAACCTGTGACCAATCGGATGCCTTGCTTAGATGTCACCGAAAGCACGGATCCTGCTACGAGTCCTTTTGGTGACAGATCGTGAGCAGAAAGGCTTCCCGATCAACCGGCAGTTTACCTGGTGGAGTGGGTTGACGTAGCATCAGCCTGCGCGCACCTCACAGATTTCCGATGTGTAAATTGCTGTCTACCCCGACCACGACGACGGGTTCCGGTCGAACGATATCGGCGAGCGGGCGACTTCTGGTAAGTCGGCGGTCTGGCTGCAAAACAGAGCAGCAGTCCCCCCACCCCAACTGAGAGGGGGCACGAATCAAGCTCAAACACACTCTTTTTATCCCTTTGTCGCAGTCATGGCTGTGTGACAAGTAGGGGCGGGCTACTGACCCCCAGTTGATAGACTTTTATCGCCCCCCCCCCGCTCCGACATAAAAGCCTAAAGGAAAGCCAGCCGCTGAACCGTTTTGGACCTGCGCTTCGTGATGGCAGCTGGAGTCACGCGCCTTTCGCCTGTCAACGGGCGATGGGTCGGGGCAGAGAACCTTTCTTTGGGCCACCTGCTGAACCAGAGCCAACGAACTTCTACCCTATAAAAAAAAATTAGCAAACAAAATGTGTTTGTGTTTTCATTTCCTCTGAATATAAAATATCAGCTATTTTGTTTGATGCCACACTAACACAATCCCAGACAACCACGGAACTGCTGTCTGCCTCCCTATTCAGATCTTAGTTGTTTTTTAAACGATTTTTTGTAATTTCGAATGTTTCCCTTTAAAACCGGCTACATTTTAAAATCCCTAAAAACAACTGCACCGGAGAAACTCATCAGTTTATGTCTGTACAACTGTTCTACATCCCAGCGGAAGTGCAAATTTATAGTTCTCAAAAGTGTTCAATAGACCATTAGGTAGGAATCCAGAATCAGTGTTCAATAGACCATTAGGTAGGAATCCCGAATCAGTGTTCAATAGACCATCGGGTAGGAATCCCGAATCAGTGTTAAATAGACCATCGGGTAGGAATCCCGAATCGGTGTTCAATAGACCATCAGGTACGAATCCCGAATCAGTGTTAAATAGACCATCAGGTACGAATCCCGAATCAGTGTTCAATAGACCATCAGGTAGGAATCCCGAATCGGTGTTCAATAGACCATCAGGTACGAATCCCGAATCAGTGTTCAATATACCATCAGGTAGGAATCTCGAATCGGTGTTCAATAGACCATCAGGTACGAATCCCGAATCAGTGTTCAATAGACCATCAGGTAGGAATCCAGAATCAATGTTCAATAGACCATCAGGTACGAATCCCGAATCAGTGTTCAATAGACCATCAGGTAGGAATCCCGAATCAGTGTTCAATAGACCATCAGGTAGGAATCCAGAATCAATGTTCAATATACCATCAGGTAGGAATCTCGAATCGGTGTTCAATAGACCATCAGGTACGAATCCCGAATCAGTGTTCAATATACCATCAGGTAGGAATCCAGAATCAGTGTTCAATATACCATCAGGTACGAATCCCGAATCAGTGTTCAATATACCATCAGGTAGGAATCTCGAATCGGTGTTCAATAGACCATCAGGTACGAATCCCGAATCAGTGTTCAATATACCATCAGGTAGGAATCCCGAATCAGTGTTCAATAGACCATCGGGTAGGAATCCCGAATCAGTGTTCAATAGACCATCAGGTAGGAATCCCGAATCAGTGTTAAATAGACCATCAGGTACGAATCCCGAATCAGTGTTCAATAGACCATCAGGTAGGAATCCCGAATCAGTATTCAATAGACCATCAGGTACGAATCCCGAATCAGTGTTCAATATACCATCAGGTAGGAATCCAGAATCAGTGTTCAATATACCATCAGGTAGGAATCCCGAATCAATGTTCAATAGACCATCGGGTAGGAATCCCGAATCAGTGTTCAATAGACCATCAGGTAGGAATCCCGAATCAGTGTTCAATAGACCATCAGGTACGAATCCCGAATCAATGTTCAATAGACCATCAGGTAGGAATCCCGAATCGGTGTTCAATAGACCATCAGGTACGAATCCCGAATCAGTGTTCAATAGACCATCAGGTAGGAATCCCGAATCAGTGTTCAATAGACCATCGGGTAGGAATCCCGAATCAGTGTTCAATAGACCATCAGGTAGGAATTCCGAATCGGTGTTCAATAGACCATCAGGTACGAATCCCGAACCAGTGTTCAATAGACCATCAGGTAGGAATCCCGAATCAGTGTTCAATAGACCATCAGGTAGGAATCCAGAATCAATGTTCAATATACCATCAGGTAGGAATCTCGAATCGGTGTTCAATAGACCATCAGGTACGAATCCCGAATCAGTGTTCAATATACCATCAGGTAGGAATCCAGAATCAGTGTTCAATATACCATCAGGTAGGAATCCAGAATCAATGTTCAATAGACCATCAGGTAGGAATCCCGAATCAGTGTTAAATAGACCATCAGGTACGAATCCCGAATCAGTGTTCAATATACCATCAGGTAGGAATCTCGAATCGGTGTTCAATAGACCATCAGGTACGAATCCCGAATCAGTGTTCAATATACCATCAGGTAGGAATCTCGAATCAGTGTTCAATAGACCATCAGGTAGGAATCCCGAATCAGTGTTGAGCGAAATTTGCCTGCGAATCTACTAACGGCGCCCACTCTTTAAAATTATTATTGTCAAACAAACCCATCAGTCAAAACTAGTTAAGTAAAAGGTAAGTTTCCCTTTTTGACCCGTTTCCCTATAGAGCTGTTGTTCTTTATCGGATTCTAATTCTGTCAATTTTTAAACATCGTCTTTGTTCTTTTAAAAATGTTCTACCATTTCAAGTCACCAGTCGATCGGATTTCTGGCGGGGTCAGGGGGAGAACAAATAACAAAATGGACGTTAATTTTCTCACTGGTTGTAGTACTATAAGTTTGTTTTTTTTTAGTTAATTTTTTTTTTCTTTTTGATGCGATCGATATCAGCCTTCGTTTATTAAGCCCTTTTCCCAGTAACCACCAAGGTATTCGTTCACCGATGTATCACACACAGCGCAATTAATTAACTCTCCCTGCCACACGACAAACAATAGCTCTGGCGTTTTACGGCCTGGTAGCTTTTAGAACAAACCGCGTCGACTTTGGGTACCCCTATTTCCTTTACACCGACGTATATAGTTTTCCTATTTATTCTTTTCCGTCTCTGTCTCATACCGAAGCAACTGCTCGAACCAGGACGGCCGCTCGACGCTCTTCCAAAGTTTCGGTCGGGCCCGCTGTTTCTGAAACGCAATAGAGAACGGTTATTTATCACCCACAACAACACCTGGTGGACGTGGTCCAACCGGTCCAGGTGTTACATTCCAGCAAGCGAACGCGTTACTGCTGATAGGTTGTTTACTAAAGATGGAAAGTTAGAACAAGCACTTGGCTGGAGTGTCCGCGGAAACACTAGACAGCCAAGAGGTCGCGAGTTCGAGTGCAGCCCCGGCCACGTGTACAATCGAAACATCGAAGAGCCTACTACTCGCTCCGAAAGAACGGCTTTTGTCGGGATTAAATCTTCATGATGGAAAGAGGTGAAGATCCATCCGCCAAGTTGTAGGTTCACTGGCCAGTTATTGGTAATAAGGTGATGGTGCAAGCGCCTGAGGTAATCATCTAGTGGTGAAGGTAATCTGAAGAAACACAAGAAATCTTGAAGTATTGCCAGTCTTCATGTGGGACTATATGAATTTCGAAAGTATGGTAATTAATTTGCTTAGCATTTCATAAAAAATCTTTTCAAGAACATGTCAGACCATTTAACGAACTTAGTGAAGCAGAAATATTTCTATGGCAACTATTAATTGCTTTAGTTTCGTTTATGTTATCATATTTTGGCAATTAATGCATCTTATTCCGTTTTGTGTTAACTTGAGTATAATGCAAATCTGCCTATGTCAGTGAATTGGATATTTGTACAGTTGAAACCTCGATACTATTCGGTTACAACAACCAGTTTAGACTGCGAGGTTGCGTGTATTATTATTTACAACGCAAAATTATAATTTAGTTGTGAAAATCAAAAAAGGATTTTATTTTTCACCAGATTTACATGAAACAGAAAACTGATTATCTTCAAGAAATATTTATTTTCGCAATCTTGAGGACCACTCGCCTGGCATCTCTCTAGAAAAATAGCCACAGAGTCTTTTACGTTTCCTTGCTGGTGCCACGGTTACCCAACGCCATATTTCCTCTCAAAGATGCTTCGTTGGATTCAAGTGAGAATTTTCAGGGGCCACCGCAGAAAATGTAAACATTTGCTGTTGTTGTATTTTTTTTTTAGGAATGGTATCACTCGCTTTAAATCACGATCATGTTAACCCGCTACATGCGGACCAATTATTTTCTTAGAAGAAGGCGACATCTGATTCAGCAGAATTCTCTCCGGCTTCTTTGAATCCATATTCCCTTTGACGAATAAGAGCCTGGCGGCAAATTTAGCCATCACACAGTCTCAGAATAGGGCTGTGATGCTTCTCAGTGGAATTCAAACATTTCGGCTGGTATTTCTACCTTGATTTGCGTCACACCACGCTGGATTTTTGATACACGCGGTCATAAATGTCCCACAAAGAGCATATCAGGCAATGCTGAGGTGCTTTCAACGTCTTAAGGCGATGACGAAAGACTGCTCTCTGGCCATCCTATTTTTCGATTTGGCAAGACGCAGCCTCCTACGAATGACTTTAACTCCAATGGCAATCTCCATCTCAGTAACCAAAAAAAAAAAAAAAATGCTAATATTTCCCCACCCCCCCAACTAAATAGCTGGGTATTACATATCTGACAATCCTATTAATTGTCTTTTCCCGGGCGCCCTTTCCGATCGGCCTTATTTACAAGAGCAGATTTTGTAAACTTATACACCGAACTGTTGCGTGGCATACATCAAGTCTAGACGCAATTCTGCCAGCACTATAACCTTTCTGGTGACAATCAATAATTTTATGCCCGAGATCAGTTAACAGCTCTCTGCTCTTGGCCATTTGTTAAGACTAATCAGCGGACCGGACAAGAACATCCAGATTATATTTATCTGGTTCTGGTCTTGCTTACTGGTCCTGACATCACCGCTGATTGATCAAAACACGGATAATATGCGAAAAAGAACAATTGACCGTTATAACGCGACCGTCACCTGATCTGTGGGCAGATCTTTAGTGAACGCATATTCCTTTGAGATGGCAATGATTCACGTTTTAAGGAAAAAGAAAAAAAAACGAGTTCCATTATTTCTCATTAATTTTTTTTTTTTTAGGTTGTAAGTAAAAAGTAATACACAGCTGCGTTTGGCTTAATCAAATATTACCATACTTTCCAATGTACAGATATTTATCGTAGCCAGTGTATAAATAAGTAAGTATTGAAAAGTAAATCTGCATGCGAGTAGGAACAAAAAAGAATAATGAGGAACTGGGAGATTTAAAGATGGCTTGATGGCCAGGGATTCTTTGATTTTCAGAACAATGTTATTTGGCTAAATTAAAAATTCTAAGATCCGACTACATGCAACTGTGAAAATATTAGTGGGAAAGTAGCGGAAAGTTATTGTCCTTATCCTACACATGCTGTTATCAGTAGATTTTAATAAACTATAACGTAGATTTAAAATTATAAACAGAAGTATTAAACCGTATTAAATAAAATGTGGTAAATCATAATTGAATAGAATACAATATATTACAAATGAAATTTTGAAATTTATTTTAAATTTTTTAACTTAGTAATTGATTTACACAATTTTCGCTTAATTGAAAATCGAGCACCACACGTTTTCATTGTTCGGTAAAACGTTTTCACCTGGGATTCTAAACTGATTTTGAGAACTACTTTCCTCCTGAAATTTTCCAGATGCTTATCAACCACAATTTTTGCGAATTAAAAAATTTTTTTTTGCATAATTTTTCTGAATGATTTCCATTCACAGAACAGATTTTTTTTTCAAAATTAAACAGTGTCCGGAAGTGTTAATTCTAAATGCTGAAAACAAGCCAAATAAATAGTTAATATTAATCGTTAAAAAAAAAAAAGAATATTTTCCTTTACCGCTTGGAACAGGTGCTGCCTGCCTACTTCTTAATGCTTAGAAATCAGCTACATTTCTTGCAGCCCCAAATTTGCGATGGCGCTGTTGATGACGCCCCGGCAGTCCTTTTAAAGATAAAACTCGAAACTTGCCTTTCAAAACGTCTCACGACGCTCAGAACAGCGCTTTAACATTCGTAAAAGTTATCAGTGATTCCACGTCAGCTTGGAAAGAAAAGAGGTGACCGTCGGTTTAATTATCAGAGTTGCTCCTTGGACACTCCGTTTATTTATTACTTAGAACATTTGTTGGAACGATGTGAGACCGATACATTTTTTTTTACTTATTGTCATTGATACTTTTCGTGCCCAGCCATCTGTTCAAACCTTATTTAGTTCTATACGCCTCAGGATGGCGATTTTCACAATAGGGAAGTAGTTCTTTAATACTTCGGAAAGTATCCACCAAATTAGTTTTTTGAGTACGAATCTTGAATTAGAAGATTAATTTTTTAGAGATAAAATATAATGACAAAAAAGTTAAAAACATAATAATAATAATATAATAATAATAATAATAAATAATAATAATAATAATAATAATAATAATAATAATATAATAATAAATAATAATAATAATAATAATAATAATGATGATGATGATGATGATGATGTGATGATTATGATGGTGATAATAATAATAATAATAATAATAATAAAATAATAATAATGATGATGATGATGATTATTATGATGGTGCTAATAATAATAATAATAATATAATAATAATAATAATAATAATATATACTAATAATAATAATAATAATCATAATCTAATAATAATAATAATGATGATGATGATGATGATGATTATGATGGTGATAATAATAATCCTAATAATAATCTAATAATAATAATAATAATAATAATAATAATCTGATGATGCTGATGATGATGATGCTGATTATGATGGTGATAATAATAATAATAATAATAATAAATAATGATGATGATGCTGATGATGCTTATGATGGTGCTGATAATAATAATAATAATAATAATAATAATATCCTCCTAATAATCATAAATCTAATAATAATCTAATAATAATAATAATAATCCTCATAATAATAATAATAATCCTGTGGACCCAGAAATATCGTAAAACCAATCAAATCCAAAAAAAAAAGAAACTTCTGTTCGGAAAACGCTAATCTTCCCCGGATTTCTATTGCTCTTAAATTTTGACTCCTTATTTTATTATTCTTCATAAAAGATTTCTTCTTTTGGACAATTATTTTGATTTAAATTAGCCTCGGGGAGAAGCTAATTAATCTTATCTAAATTGTGGTAAAATTAATTTGTGCAGAAGTCATTCATTAGCCACTGCTCGGGTGTTTTCCATCTGAACTCGCGCACACGTCTCTGCATTAAATGTCCGATTAGTATGCAGAGTGAAGTAACATTCTCTTCCCAACAATTGACGCTTGATCGGAGCGTACTCGATATGGAGTATTCACAAATTAATGTAATAGCATGCATAAATTCTTAATAAAAAGTATTGGCAAAAAAAAAAATGATAGAAACGGAATATGTATGAAGAACGAATATTAAACGTATCAATTCATGTGATCAAGGCTCCGGTGCGAACTGAGAGAGTTACCGACTATAAAATGATCCGGGTCGCACGCCAGCGCAAAAGAAAGAACAACAAGCAGAATTTTTTCTTAAAATATACTGGATTTTTATTCATTGAACTTGTTTGAAAGGAAGATTTTTAAATTGGAGATTATTATTATTATTATTTATTATTATTATTATTATTATTATTATTATTATTATTATTATTATTATTATTATTATTATTATTATTATTATTATTATTATTATTATTTATTGATGATGATGATGATAATAGTAATAGAATTTATGTAAAAAATTAACATATATAAAACGACTACACTTAATTCTAATTTAATTAGATTTTGTTCTTGAAGTACTTGGTTTCGAAATGGAATATAATAAATAATACAAATACAGTATGCATAATATGCTTATCTGTGGATGAACAAGAACGCTTCGTTATTCGCCTGAGCGAGTATTAACTACAGCGGTGTGGAGGCCTTCATGAGCTGTAGTGAACTGTTAGAGCGATAATAAATAGAATACGCTAGTGATTTTGTTTGACTGCGTAGGTTAAATTTTTTTAAAAAATACGATCTAATTTTCGCAATTAATTAAACTTTTCTCTTGTGTTTCTTTAAATGGTTGATATCAGTTCTTTTGGCTAAATTATTTAAGGATGTTGGCCTTTTTCGAAATAGAACATTATATTAAATATAAACGTAGATCTACAATGTCACCAGGTGTAATCTCCCAATTTGCCAATGAGACGTCAGGGTGATGTGCTTTTTTAGGACTAGCTACGTATGGCCAGGTTACCCCTCAGCGCTCCCAATTTTCCGGACTCTCTTGGGATGGGAGAGGCCACTTCAAACACGTTCCCCAATTGAAATGCGGCCGAAGCTGTTTATCATTGTCTCAGGGAATGTTCAAAATAGAGGGGACATCATGAATAGTTGCTACAGCGCCAGCAATTCTTAATTAAGCCTATAGATGTGGCTATAATCGACGTCATACACTTTGGCACTCAATTAGGGGGTCAAAGATAATGTCGGGGATTGTTGTCTCGCTTTACATCTAATTAGGAATTACTGGTGTTGTGACAGCTCTCCTCCTCTGAAGCAACTGCTTGTGTGCCCCCTCCCGGTCCCTCTACCCAAGACAAAACAAAAGCTTAAACATCACGGTTGGATTGCACGTGACCACCCCAATTTGAAAATCACGTATGTTTCAGCAGTGTCGAGTACCAACGAAAGTTACATAACAAAGCGATGCTGGTTTTTATTCTATCTTAATTAATGTTGTTTTAATTCGGCTAAGAGTTCGATCAGGTAGCTGTTTATTCTAAACATCTTACTTAATATAGATGAGCATCCTTTAAAGCTTATCTAATTGGAGTAAAACTTTTAAAAAAATTATTTAAAACCGTTTAAGTAATTAATGTGTATTATTGATCGTGATTCTTAAAGTCGATAGCAAAGATCAAGCGAACTCTTTGATCTGGTATTTCCTGCGCCAAATATACCTTCTCCGCATTTTACCGTGATCCGTAGAAATTTACCTTCGTTAGAAAAGTTCTACAGATCTATCGAAAATCCATCATTACTTCGAAACATCAACAAAAGGAAAACTTTCGTACGATGTTCCCTTCTCTTTTTTCTTCGGTGAAGAATTCAGATACGGTCCTTGTGGTATGTCAAGCTTAATTAGCCCCTCTCTTCGGAGGTTTGTTTTAGACGATACGACGATTCTCTGCTTACATCATAACAATAAAAAACGGAAACTGTTCCGATTTCCTGCCCTCACCACGTGATTTAAGAAAGAGATGACTAAAAGATCGAGCTCCGCCAACCCGACAGGTACGGTGGCTGAACTGTCGGGAAAGGTCCGCGCGTGAAGCGCGTGGAAAGTCGAGGGAAAAAGGCCACCGCCGAGCAGAGGCTGGGGTTGTAGAGACCGGTGGTGGCTGGAGTGGGGTTCGACTCTTTCAGACAAAGTAAAGGAAATCTATAAGAGCATCAATGTCTGATTGCTGGGTCTGCGCCCGCGCGCGCGCTAGGCTGAGTGCTCGTGTAACACATTACCGTGACTGGCAGACCAAGAATGCTTACATGAGCTTGAGGTTAATAATCCAGGCAAATCCTCGCTTCTCGCATTTAATGAATCGTGTCTTTTGTTTATATCAGCCGAATAGGCTTCCACGTCTAGATCGTGAACCCCTTGAAAGCATTTGCTGGAAATTAAGCGTAGCCTAACAAAAAAAGAAAGAGGATCTAGCGAAGAGGTTACTCCGGTAGATAGAATTATTGTATCGATATTACAAATTCTTTCTCGCTCCAAGCTACTTCTCTATGTATAACCTACAATCATCAGAGGATATTCTGGTTGAAGACACGTGCGCTCTGTCTTTTCTTTTTTAAAGCTTTGTTGTCATTTTCCTAGTCACGTTTTACCAGAACCACTTGAACAAGAAGTCTGAAACAACAATCACCATAATATCACACGTAGACTTAATTAAGGCACTTTCGCAATGACTTCGGGATAGAAAGTACTACGTAATTCCTGCTATTAGAAACAGCTGAAAAAATAATATCGCTGCAAAGAAATTCTATTACCATTAAATTGTGTGTGTGTGTTTAACTAAAAATGTTTTTCATTTCTTTTAATTAAAAATAAATTCTAAAAACTGGAGACAGAAGGATATATGCAACTAATAACTAGGTACGAACGGTTAACAAACAGAATTAAAATGAAATAAAAGCGATAATAATAATTAATTGCAATAAGATCGTTGGAAGGAATATTTCACCGATAGCATCTCGAACAGCAACACGTGACTATCGCGCGATTTACCAAAGTTCCCCCGGAATATAAAGCGCACACCATTGAGCTGATCTTCCCATTTGGATTACGCAACTTATTTCTGCCAATGGAAATTCTTCTCAGCTTATCGTATATCGATGTATCCGTAATGGCTCGCGTCAGAGGAACGACTTCCGGCTTACGGCGAAACATTCGTCTTTACTACGCTTAATCAGCGCCACCTCGCACTGAGGCGCAACAAAGGGTTAGTGACGTAAATTCCAATTAAAGAGCACGGTAAATCAACCCTGGCTTTAAAACTGTGATTGCGTTTACTTAGACGTACAAAAAACAAAAACAATTAGCTATACGAGATGAATGTTAGGAAGCGGTTGGTTAGAATAGATATTCGGTGACACGGGATGACCATTGAGAACAACGTCGTCCGTTTTGTCTCAGCTATTTTCTGAATTTGTTTCTTATCGCTCGTGAAACTCTCAAAATAAACACACGCACGCACGCACACATGTACACAAAAGAAACGAAAAGGTAGTGATTTGAACCAGACAGACTGTCGCCAATTTAGCTCAAATCACATCAAAAGAGATGCATTTCAAAGGCTTTGCGAAACAATCCACTTCCCTTTCCTTATTTTCTCTATTTTTTTTGTATATACCCGTCTTTTCCTCTCGGGCCGCTCATTATCTCCCGCTGTTACATCAAAAGACAGCACAAACGCTCGTGTACTCCACATACACTTTGTCCCGAACCACAAGAAGAACGCCATGTGATTCCAATAGCTTTCTTCCCTCCAGCGGTTTTCCTACATTGAGAACTTATGAGATGTTTACACTGTTACCTGAGAGACTACATACATCCTAGCGGCGAAAAAGGAGAAGGAAGAAGGAAAAAAAAGGAAAAGAATGTATATTTTCTGAAATAGCGCGTCCCCGTCACACTAACCAACTTGATGCAGATGTCTTTATGTTTGGGCCGACACGTGTTACAGCTTCAGTCAAGCGGAAGTTTTCCCCAGGACTTCACATGAAAGATCTTGACAGACGGATAAGAAGACACCGGGAGCTGCTCGCAAGGAAGGAGCGAATAAATTCTGAATGATTTCTAACACGCAGCATCCGTTTATTACGGAGGACTGTTTCACACAAATCTCTCCACTCTCTCTCTCTCCATCTCTCTCGCTCCCTCGCTCGCTCTCTCTCTCTCTCGCTCTCCTCTCTCTCTCGCTCTCGCTCTCTCTCTCGCTCTCTCTCTCTCTCTCTCTCTCTCTCTCTCTCTCTCTCGCTCTCTCTCTCCTCTCTCTCTCTCTCTCTCTCTCTCTCTCCTCCCTCTCCTCCCTCCCTCCCCATCTCTCTCTCCTCCAAACATGCATATATTTTCCTTCTCCTAAATTCTCAGTTGATTTATATTGTATCTTCATCGTAATTTTTCAGTCACATTATTAAAATGAATTGAATGACTGATGAGAAACCACAAACATTTATTCAATGAAGAGATACATTTAAAATCCAGCTGTTCACTCAGGAGCAAGTATTAAAAAGCCACCATTTATTTAAATCCTTTATCCTTTGTGAATTCAAGAAAACAACCGGGTATCTCTCATCAGAACAACGCCAAAAGTAATAAGTAAGTCAGCGAAATAACACTGCGCGGCTTTACAATTAACTTCACATTTAAAACCTATCCCCACACACCTGGACAGAAAACGAAACATCTTTACGGTAGATATACTTGTTGTTGTTTTTCTTTTTGGTTATTTTTACCCATAATGCAGTTAACCTTGCTGATGGTTTGGCTAATACATCCGTCTCATTGAAAGAGTCCTCTTCGGTTTCTCTTTCCTTATAAATAAACCTTTCAAACCGCCTACATCCTGTTGTTGTTGCAATTTTTTACTTAGTTTATATCAAACAATGCTTTTTAAAATCGTCTTTAAATAAAAAAAATCTATCTCGGTTACCGGTTTACTTTTAAATATTTATTTTTCTTTTAGCAGATTTGCGGGCAGCCGAAGGCGGTTTTCCCTGTTGTCTTTCTTCTCCGTTACCTGAGGTAGATGGACTGAAGTCCGGAGAGTCGCACCGATTGGTCCACCGCCGAATCCAGTTACCCGTTCATTTCATTTTCATACCTTTCTGTTTTATTCACCAACGCTTGAAGCGGCCCTGGATTTCGGTGCTCGTGCCCGAGTTCGCTTTGAGCACAACCCTTAACGCGATTATTTAAATCGCTGTATTAGTTATTTGATTAAGGATTTGTATTTTTGTTGCTTGTGTTTTTGTTTTTTTTTTTGTCAGGGCCGTCGGCGGAAGACCGAGAAGGTTTTCACGTTATGGCGAGGCTCTACAAGCCATATCGGCCTCAACAGGGATCGCGCTCGAGCCCTCAGCCCCGACAGGCCGGTCGGCACCCTACTCGCTCGGCTATCCGCCGCCGGAAGTTGAATACTTAAAACCAAATTGATAACCACGCGACCTGATGAGAAACAGGCTTGTTTCCAGCGAAAGTCAAATTTCCGCAAAGTTGGCGCTAAACTCTCAGCTAATCCAATGTTTTGTTTTTAAAAAGGAAAGCGGAGTAAGTTACTCTCACGAAGTCTGTTGTGGAATTTGTCGCCACCTTTGATCAGATCTGAAACAAAAGTTGAATTTCGCTGTAATTTATTAAATAGAATATTAATGCAATTTTTTTCTTTTTTTTCGCTCGTTAATAACCCAGTATTTGCATTTCCCTGTTGAGAAGGCAAATAAAATTGTATTCCTCGACAACAGTTTCCGAGCCACTTGTTTACTTTAAATCAATTTTAAGTTTTCAATTAAATTCAGAAACGTTTTGTGGAGACTGGAGCGAATTTAAAAGGTTTTCTCGTCCGCTTATAACTTTACAAGATTTCTTAAGAACGCGGTCAGGTCGGATTCGTCTTCATGTTCTTTTAGTGGCAAATGCGTGCAACATTTATTGTTTCCGTTGACACTTTCTGAAATGTCACTATTGTTTCCGGCCTCGTAGAGAATCTGAAGGCCTTTTAAAAGCCAAATAATTTCCTTCTCTTTATAAATGAACTGGCGCCTGGATATGGGAGGGCAGATGAAATTAAAGAGAAACTAACGGATTACACAGCTTTATATTAAAAAAAGAATTCGGACACTGCGTGTGAGTTTGTGAGTTTTCGAATGTGTGTGTGTTGTGTGTGAGTGTGTTTTTGTGTATGTGATTGTGTGTGAGAGTGTTTTTGTGTATGTGATTGTGTGTGAGTGTGTTTTTGTGTATGTGATTGTGTGTGAGTGTGTTTTTGTGTATGTGATTGTGTGTGAGAGTGTTTTTGTGTATGTGATTGTGTGTGAGTGTGTTTTTGTGTGTGATGTGAAGTGTGTTTTTGATGTGATTGTGTGTGAGTGTGTTGTTGTGATGTGATTGTGTGTGAGAGTGTTTTTGTGTATGTGATTGTGTGTGAGTGTGTTTTATGTGATTGTGTGTGAGTGTTTTTGTGTATGGATTGTGTGTGAGTGTGTTTTTGATGTGATTGTGTGTGAGTGTGTTTTTGTGATGTGATTGTGTGTGAGAGTGTTTTTGTGATGTGATTGTGTGTGAGTGTGTTTTTGTATGTGATTGTGGGTGAGTGTGTTTGTGATGTGATTGTGTGTGAGTGTGTTTGATGTGATTGTGTGTGAGTGTGTTTTGTGTATGTGATTGTGTGTGAGTGTGTTTTTGTATGTGATTGTGTGTGAGAGTGTTTTTGTGTATGTGATTGTGTGTGTATGTGATTGTGTGTGAGTGTGTTTGTGTATGTGATTGTGTGTGAGTGTGTTTTTGTGTATGTGATTGTGTGAGTGTGTTTTTGTGTATGTGATTGTGTGTGAGTGTGTTTGTGGGTCTCATCCAACGTTATATAATTTTTTGAACTGCATTTAAAGCAAATAACCATTTCCTTTTCTTTCCTATTTTAATTAATTAAATTGCTTTCGGTCGATGTTCCTTAAAAGATAAAACTAAGATTTTAGCCTGAAATATTTTGCAAGTTTTAATTTATTAACAAGAACAGAGGATGGAGCAGGGTAGACGATAGAAAATACTTTTCACATTTTTGATCTCTTTCTGTGTCGGTCATAATTCTCGGTGCTGGTCGGTCTAAAATCGCAGTCTTGCATACTGTAAATTCCCTGTTCGCTTGTATTCCTTCCTCTAAGTTTCTCACATGTCGTAGATGAACTATTTGCAAACATCTGTACACGAAGCTGACTTATTCCTTCAATGATCGTGATTTTTACTCCAGTCGTTTTGTGAAAACTAAAACAGATATGATAACTCTACGGTTGACTTGAGTGGCGTCACGGTTGTCATTTACCCTGACTTTTAAACTGGAGATCCTTTGTTACAGTCTACTCTCAAACTGTTCCCTGCTCTTTCATTTCACGGGTCAGGTACTCCGACTTTCTCTGCTCTCCTGCTGTAAGCAAAAGAAGAAATGTAGTTTTTTAATAGAAAAAAAGAACAACTAGAACGGTATCTTTCAATAATATTTAGTTGATAGTGATTATTAAAGACAGAAAATGACATGAAACGATGTTTTAATTCAGAGATTTTAATACCATTCAGTGAAGAACAGGTAAGATCGACTGTCTGTTTCGTCTATGATTTCGCATGTCTCCCTAACTATCCTTATAGAACTTTGTTTCAATGGTTTTTTTTTAAACTTTCTTGCGGCTTTAAATGCCAAAAATCTTTTATCTTTTCAATCTTCTTTCCAAGCTACCATCAATATCCCTGGCGTTGCTATCTGGAGAATCGATGTCCACATCAATTTTCTGCAATCACTGTTTCAGGTAATTGCTGGCTTAGCCGGTTTCTCATCTTTCCCGCTGTCTCTTCTCGAATGCCAGCGCCACTGGATCAGTCGACACCACTTATCTCCACCTTTTCCCAAATGATAACGGCTGGCCCGTCGTGACAGACTGTCCCGTCTGTGCTTCGGTGTGTGTGTTTCCACCTGTTGGTTTTGGCATTATATTTCTTCACTCTTTGCGTACATCGGTGGACATATGTAGTGGCGATGTTATGGCAGCCTTGCAGATATACCTAATCTCTGTCAGGGCTAAGCATTCTGTTACAACATTGTCTGTGGTTTCAAACTATCTATGACAGGATCTGCAGTTGGAGAAAAGACCCTTCTTCGTTATTTATATCCTTTCCATTTTGCCCATGCGTATCTATTTGTTTTCAGCTTTGACATGAGCAAGGTTCTGTCTGAGAGACTCTTCCTGCTGTCGGGTGTCGATTTCTTTTGGTAATTTCCTTTTAAAGAACACAGTTTCTAATTTGTCGCTTGCATCTGATGATCTTTTCTTAGATGTACTTCTCAGGTAGGAGGAGGTTTGTTCTGTTGACTTATCTCTCAAATTATATCAGTCTTCTACTCGCTTCTTGCGTCTGCTTTGATCCATTTAGCTATCCAACTCCGGGGACAGGTATAGCGAAGTCACTGATGGCAGTAGACTAAGCGAACAGTTTTCCGTTCTGAGCGCCTTCAACCTTTGTTCGCGCACTTTGGCGAGTTTCTAAATATCTCCTTGTCTTGTATGTCTGCAATCTCGTCAATACTTAGGTACACAAAGGTGCCGCCGTCTACTTACAGATCCTGTATGATGCCGCTTTTCCGAAGTTTAATAGTTGACAAGAACTGATGACTCTTCATGATGGTTTCCCCCCCTCCACGCATTTTATCTACAGCAAGCTGCATTCCAATGTCCTCGCTAAACAGATGTACTGCGAGCTGTAGGGATTTTAGCTCATTATAAAACCTGGCGAATAATTTCGAATCATCCATGTAAAGGTTATGGCTTAGCAAGAACTTATCTTCTAATTTTATGGCTTTTCCGAAATTTTTTCTACACCCAGTGGATTTAGTGAGAAGACGTTAGGGGGGCAAGTTGTCGCCTCGCAATACCTCTAGCGTGGTGTTTTTCGTGGTGTCACTTCTAATGTTGCCGTTAATTATCGAGTGTTAATTTAATTGTTGTGCTCCACTGTTTCGTTGTTTTTTTTTTTTTTTGACAAACTGCGTGATAACTAGCGGCACTTTGTACATGGACAGACATTCCAGCATCCAGCCACAGGATCTGCTTCTACCAAAGTCCTTCTGATAGTCTATCCACGCTCACGGGGAGCTTTCCTCCTTAGCTTCTTATTTGTCTCAAGAACCGTTTCTCTTGATTAGGCGTTTCGTGCTTTAGTGTCTTTTGTCTTGTCTTTTCCCCGTGGCCGTTTGCTCATCTGACACGATGCTGTTTCTCGCAAGATGGTCTCCTATCATCATCGTTGCTGGCAAATGAAATCGAGATGAAGCCACGCCCATTGGGGAGGCTCCCTTGTCTTTTTTGATAGCAATGAATAAGATGCTTTTTAGAAAGTGAAATCTCGGAGAATCTGTGGAACGTTACAAGCGGGAGAATCGCGCATTCGCTGCAGCTACGAGTACATGGCCAACAAACGATGCAGCTCCCATATCATGTGGTAATTCCTAAACCCCCCACAGCGGAAACAAAACCGACGCCGGTCTCGGAGACGAAACGTTCGGAAAATATCACCAATTGGCTACAAAAGTTGAAAATAATTAGAAAAGACTACCGAATTAAATAATAAAGGAATAAATACATCACATAAGCTTGGAGATAATTTAACGAAGACGTGCATTAGGATGGCGCACACGAGAAACGACATCAAATATTTATACATTTGTTTTAGTTAAATAGGAGAGATGTCTTACAATTGCCTCCGTACGTTACCACAATAAACAAACACTACAGTGGTCAACTAAACGACCTGAAGTAAACATGTCACGTGTTTTTATTGGTTATCTGTGAGTAAGTCCAAACGAAAAGGAATACTGCTGCTTCATGGGACATTGAGATGCGGCTCATTCGTCCAGTGGCAGTCGATGAGATGAAACAGAATTAAAGAACTCGAAGAAAGAAACCATCAAATACTCAGTTAATCG
This sequence comes from Nautilus pompilius, assembly GCA_018389105.1. Lineage (NCBI taxonomy): Eukaryota > Metazoa > Mollusca > Cephalopoda > Nautilida > Nautilidae > Nautilus > Nautilus pompilius. The sequence continues at coordinate 120,269 of JACATO010001577.1, forward strand.
GTTCTAGAGACCGGTTAAGATTAGCCTATTATTTCATCATCAAAAACAAACCAAATACGCGAAAATAACAACACCTGTGAGAGCACAACGTTTGAAAATATTGTAATTAACCTAAAATTTGTGAATGAAGAACAATTCCTCAAGGGAATTACTCTTCTGACATCATAATAGCAGTTTGGTTTCCTTGCGGTGATCCAAGGAGCGGGGTTAGTGCTCGGATAAAACTTCATTTGGAAATCCATCAAATCTCCTCGATGGCCTGGCAGTGAGCGAGTAGTCGGGGACGACTGAGCCGTGAGAAGGAAATGATCAATAATTAGCGAGGAGTCGTCAAGGAAAGAAATTCAAAAAAAAAGCAGTGGAAGGTTAGTTAGCCCCAAGGTTTTGCTTGGAGTCGTTTTTGATTTTTTTTTTTTTTAAGTTCCCACTGACATTACTGAGAGTCCGTCCGCCTGTATGTCTGTCTCTAAGTCGCGTGCTTGCTAGAAGCTGTCGCGGACAACGAAGAGTCGGTAACGGCTTCAGTGCCGAGCCGAGAATAGTAAGTACTTGGTGGGTGGCCGAGTCTCTCCAAGACGGTGATTTTGGATGGTAAGTGTCTCTCCAGCACCTTCTACTACTGGAAATAAAAAAACCTAACGAAGATTACCAGAGGAATAAATGCTGAACAGTTTGCAGGGTGCTGGCATTTATTCTAGGGTCAGATGAATCCGAATAATTTATTGGATTGGTCATTAAAGTGTAGGATGAAGATTAATACTAAAATTTTGTAAAAGTAGTCAGAGAAAACAACTCAAATTGAAATTATTATTATTATTATTATTATTATTATTATTATTATTATTATTATTATTATTATTATTATTATTAGTTTGGAGATTTAAGCTGCTGCGAAATTAATTTCAGAAGAGGATTTCTAACTTATTAACAAATCTTTTAAATGAGAAGACTAAAACAATACAATAATTATCAAAGATAACAAGCAGAAATTAGCAGAAACACCAAATAATAAAATAACGATATTTTACTTACATTATACAGTTTCTTAGACACTCTGCATTTTTTAAAATATTTATAAGCAAGAGTCGTAATTTAAGAAAAGCTATTGAATTATTAGCCTTCAGTTGATTCAAGCGAGTGTTGCCATGTTCTGAAGGTTATACTGTTACTGAACGACTTCCAAGGTTAGCTTTATCTAGGTTTGGTTTTAGTCGCTCCAGAGAACTGACAGAGACTTTTCAAATAATTATGGATTTTGAGAACCCGCATGGAGGTAAACATTAGGCGTTATAATTATGTTGGTAGAGAATTCATCTGATTTCTAGTTAGGACGTTTTTTTTTTAAGATAGGCAGAAGACGACTGATCACCGGAACCTGTTTTCCTCCGCTTAGTTTAGGAAACTGACACCAGGGGGACCGCGGGTTTTGAGCGTTGGCGACACGCCATAGACCGGTGTAAGACAGCAATGCTAGACGATGGAAAAGAAGGTCCAATTGTTGTTCTCTGTAAGTTCGCCATCAAAATTAGTCTTCGTAACAGGCATAAAAATTCTTCCCCCCCATCTAATTCTTTATTATTACTGTTGCACAAACCTTACTAACTGAACGAATATAAGGAACAAGAGGAAGAGGGGGGGCAGGAGAATGGAGGAAAGCATGAGTGGATAGTACGAAACTGCCCGATAATGCCGACTTCGGCCACTCTAATGAAGGAATCCGCAAAGCCCGTTTGTTTGTTTTTTTTCCCCACGGGGAAGCCGGAGTACTCGGGAAAAGCTCACATCAGCAAGCTGCCACCACGTGGGATAGAGAATAAACTCTGCGACTCCGCTAAATGTCTTTCTAAAGGTCAAAATTTCTGGAAAAACGTTGCGTTCGTTACGAATGGTCCACTAACCAAAAAAAAAATGGATTTTTTAAAACCAATCTTTTCTCGCAACTTGTTTTAAAATAGCTTCGATTAGCTCTACTTCCACGAGGAAACTTCTAAACCAGTTAAAGGTATCCGTTTACCGGTATCCATTCAAAAGAAGTTACTTCATCTCTTGATGCAGCGGATAAACAGAAAGTTTAGCACAGCCTTACAAAGCGGGAATGGTTACAACGTGTTCTTGTGATGATAAAATAGAAATGATATCGGTTTCTTTATGTATATATTAATCTCTCATATAAAAGACGACAAATATGCAGCTTAAAAACCTTTAGTGGTGAACACTGGTAATGGGAGCGTGACAATTAGATATAAATTGGTCGTTCAGTAAATTTCCTTCTCTTTTTTGAAATTACAAAAGCTGTCAAACGTCAGCTGTTCCCGGAGGGGAAGACATGAAAATTATAAAGAGCAGCTTCAGATGGGGGGGGGAGGCGGAGAGATTAGACTGATGTCTGGGAAAGAATTTTTTTTTTTTTTTATAAATAGAAACTTTTGCGGATAAGCTTTAAAGTGGTAGGGCCCGTCCTCGTCACGTGGTTACACCACTAACACCGGTAATACTTTCGACAAATCTATTTTCTTAGGCTTATTCAGGTACGAAATATGATGGGAACGCAACCGTGCGTAACCTCCAACCAAGTCAACTCGTGAATATGATATCCGCGCGGCAGCTCATTATATATTTATGCTTTTTTAAGCATAAAATACAAGGCTGTTTGCATCACATTCATGGAGGTTTAATGTGGTTTTTTCTCTTCCTTTTATGCGACAATTCTGAGGGCCAGCCAGACTTCGACAAAAGACCGCGCGACCGGCGAACAATGGTACTGCCTCTCCGTGTCTCACGGACCTTTGTCCGATTTCGCAGGTGTCTTCCTTCAAACATCCACTCAATATACAAGTTAACTGTGACACTTGAGAAGTTTATAAACGGCGATATGACAGAATTTTCTCGCAACACCGTGAACAAGTAAAGTCGGCCGTGTCAAAATGAAGGGATGGTAGTTGCCTGGCGACAGTAGCGAATGTCCGAGATGTTAAAGACGTCGTTTATGGCTCTAAGGGGAGGGATTCTCCAGAAAACAGAGGGGGAAACAGAACTGGTTTCGTCCTGTAAATATGAAATCATGTATACAGGTTTCCATACAAAACCATCTCTTGCGGAAGATTTCTGTAAGAGAATTAATTAAATCCGCGGGAAGCAGGGCCTAATGTTCTACTAAGTTACGTGAGAATTTTCGGTATACGGTATGA
>JACATO010001578.1:0-36676 GCA_018389105.1 Nautilus pompilius
TTGACATCATACCTGCGACTGCTTCTAGATGCCAGCCTTTTTTTTCCTTCGGTACTTTGACGGAAGATTATGCAAATTCAGCGGGTTTATTTCAACTTTATCAAGCAAATTAAACAAAAAACAACAACAACAAACAATAATATGGTGATACATAACGTTTGGTTATGGCTGTAGATTACGCTAATAAGGAAGATACAACGCTGTATGTGACTGGTGGTATGACGGTACGGTATTGCCAAGGAGAAATATGGAAAAAAAACTTTAAAATAAACAAGAGAGAGAGAGGAGAGGAGTGGAGAGAGAGAGAGAGAGAGGAGATGAGCGAAGCAGGAGACTGAGAAGCGAGGCAGAGAGAGAGATGACCGTCAATAAGAGAGAGATGGAGAGAGAATGACGTCATTGTACTGAGAGAGATGGAGAGAGAGAGATGACGTCAGTACTGAGAGAGATGGAGAGAGAGAGATGACGTCAGTACTGAGAGAGATGGAGGAGAGAAATGAGAGAGATGGGGGGAGAGAGAGCGAGAGAGATGACGTCAGTACTGAGAGAAATGGAGAGAGCTGGAGAGAGAGAGAGAGATATGACGTCAGTACTGAGAGAGATGGCGAGGAAGAGAGAGGAGAGAGAGAGAGATAGCTGACGCCAGTACTGAGAGAGATGGAGAGATGGAGAAAGAGAGATATGACGTCAGTACTGAGAGAGAGGAGAGGATGGAGAAGAGAGAGCGATGACGTCAGAGAGAGAGATGGAGAGAGAGAGAGAGGAGCGAGAGAGATGACGTCAGTACTGAGAGACATGGGGAGAGAGAGGGAGAGAGATGGAGCGATAGAGAGAGAGCGATGACGTCAGTACTGAGAGCGATGGGGAGAGAGAGAGAGAGATAGAGAGAGAGATGACGTCAGTACTGAGAGAGATGGAGAGATGGAGAGAGAGAGAGATGACGTCATGTACAGAGACGAATTGAGAGAGAGATGGAGAGAGAGAGCATGGACGCCGTACAGAGAGAGATGGCGAGAGGAGGGAAAGAGATGACGTCAGTACTGAGCGGACATGGGGAGAGAGAGGAGAGAGAGATGACGTCAGAGAGCGATAGAGAGAGAGCGATGACGTCAGTACTGAGAGAGATGGGGAGAGAGAGGGAGGGAGAGAGAGATTAGGAGGGCTAAAGAGGGAAAACAAAGGCAGTAGAAAAGATGAGTAAATAGTGAAAAAGAAAAGTGAGCAAAATGCAGAATGAATGAAAATTTAAGATTCTTACTCTAGTGAAAAACTACTGGCGTTGACTAGTTTACCTGATTACCTATCCCTTACTGTCTTCGTAACTATTAGATTTGAAATTGGACTATCAGTGGTGGGTGAATATGGCGCGAGTAGGTGAGCCGGCCTCTGAGACACTCTTAAAGATGATGTCTGATGTGCCACTAAGGATAACGGGTATTAATTATTATAGCACAGGGTACAGGCCAGCAGAACCCCTCTATTACCTACACTCAGAAGTACTCCGATTTTAAAATATTTATATCAAACATTAAAAAAATCTTTCTAAGCTAACTCGCAATTAAGTCTTAACTGTATTCAGTAAGATATATAGTATTTACCTAATTTAAAAATAAATAAAGAGAAACATCGCTAAAACATGAATATTTATAATAAATTCTTTTTAAAATTTCAAATGAAGGTTTAATCTTTAATAAGCCTATTAGCTGCAAGATTTCGGAGTGACCCTTTAAAAAGGTTTGTCGTCTTTTACATGGATTTACCTGCTGTCTGAAAACGCACACGTACCCCTTGACACCTTCCTTTCCAACTTAATCTCCAGATTTAAAAAGCAAATCCAAATCAGAACAGGTGACTCTAAACCTTCCCTTCTCCTCTCGTAAAGCTTATTTGAAAATAGTAAACCCTTACAATCTCAGTTGATGCAGTACGCTAGCTACCCACAATCCGTGAAGCAGCTTCCGTCCGGGTGACCTATCACCACAGGGATGGAGTAGATGCTGCGCAATAGATGTACCTGTATAATTCCCGGATCATCGACTAACTTTCGCAAAGAGAGGTGAGCTTAGACGACTTTCCGTCAGTGGCTGCGCGCGGATACCTTGGATGCGGGTTAATTGGCGAGAGCGGCCCCAGGTGGGCTCTGTCTGGGCGGAAGCCCTTTCGTCTGTTCTCAGTTTTGTCGCGTTTGTCCAGAAATTACACGAAATCGCAGGCGAGTTATCCGCACAAGTCTCGCTGCAAGCACTAGGTGGCGCTGGTAGCCGGGTCACGTGTTTAAACTCGCAACAATACGACTGCGCGACAAACCGGGTCCTCGGAGTAGCGTCCTTTATCTGATCCAACCCAACTTTGCTAGGGTTAGGGTTAGGGTTAGCCGTTTCCCGGCCCGAATGTGCCAAGACTTGAGTTGATGGGGGAGGGGCTGGACGGGTCCCGATATCTTCGGTGACTGGACAATGATCAAAACTCCGCGAAGTCTCGGCTTCCAGTCACTCCATCGCCCCTGACTGTTTTCTTTCTTCCCCTTCTTTTTTTTTTTATTTTAAAAATAAAGGCAAATTTGGGTCTATTCCTGGTGCCCAGTCACAAAGAAGGGGAGGGGGACCTTTAAAATGAATGTTCGCCAATCACAAAAAAAAATAATACTAATTAATGATGAAGTTAGGACATACTGCCCGAGTGACGTATACGCGGTTGTCTCCCCCCCACCTCCTTCTCATCCTCCTTGGCCTCGCTCCCAGCAGCCAGGAAGCGACCTGACAAGTTCCTGGGATAGATGCCGAACACACACTCCCCCCCCCACACACGCCGAGCCCAAACGCTTGTCCTGGCTTCCAGCCGCAGGCGCACAGTTTTGACAAGGGACCACTAACGACGGTTTTAAAGGGTTTAAAGGCTCTCACGCCGTGAAATCCACATAACGTCACGTGGTCTAGAAAGCATTCCACACTTCCGTTGCAGCCGTTAACTTAGGAATTACGTCCCACCTCCTGCAAAATCAGTCGGACAGGAAGTCGGAACCAAACGAATCGAGCTGCCGCGTGGAGATATCTCGCAACTGCGAGTTAATCTCAGAACTCGGGGGACATTTTTGTTCTTGTTTTCGAAAGACGGAAGAAACCTTTGGTAGATTTAAAATGTTATTTCTGGCCAGTGCAAAGGTCCGGCCAACGCTTCCTCTGGGGAAAGGGTTGAAAATAGGTTTTTTGCCGGTATTAAGGTGGTTGTTCAGACAATTAGTTGGGGCGGTTCGTAGTAATCTGTCACGTGATGGCGAACGTTCTAATTTACTTCGTTTGCGGTACTAAAGAATTCAGATTCAATCGGCTGGTGACTCGCCAAGAAACCTTGGCAAAGAAATACATTATTTTATCCTATTTAGCAGTTTTGGAGTAAAAACTTAATCATTTTCTGTCAGAATCTGTAAGCATCAGGCAATCAGCTTTCTTTTCTTTTTTTTTCGAACCATTCCCCCTTGCTGGAGGTTGAAACAGAATCACGACGTACAGCGTTAGCCCAAAAGTCTTACACATCCCTGGAATTTTCCAGTTTCGCTCGATAAAGTCGCGTGAAATCAGCTACAGATGGATAATATTGTTACGTTAACGCATTGAAATGCTTAGATCTTTGTATTTCCCCAATAACAATGAACTGATCTGTAAATACCTTATAAGGACGGCCTTTTAGATTGTTAGCGGTAACCAAGGCTCTACACAACCTCGTCGAATTTATAGGCGCGCCAATGAAGAGGAACGCAAGAGGAGGCAAAAGCAACTGGAGCCAGTCCTTACAGCATCACCAGTAATTCCTGATTAAGCGTATGGATGAGATAGGAATCGGGCCTCATATGATATAACCTTCGATCGCAAGACTAATAATAATAATAAAATAATAATAATAATAATAATAATAATAATAATAATAATAATAATAATAATATAATAATAATAATAATTAATAATAATATAATAATAATAATAATAATAATAATAATAATAATAATATAATAATAATATAATAATAATAATAATAATAATAATAATAATAATACGACGTCGAGTATAGCCTCATCTATGTACTTTATTATAATTAGTGTTACTGTTACAACTAGAACTGTTTTACACCTAATGATTTTTCTTGACTTGTATTAACATATCATTAAGAATATATTATCATTAATGTCCCGCAAACAACACGTAAATGTGATGTTCATGATTTTTTGTACCAACCATTCGTTGGAGGCAACGTAAAGATTACTTTTAATCTAACCTTAGCTTTACTGAGATTCCATCCCAGCGTTAACCCAGGTGATCAGAGTCAAGAAATATCTACTGATGTATAGGTTTTGGAAAACATGACCGGTGTCACTCTCCATTGCATACAGTCACGTGATCGTCACATGAGGTGGACACCTGGTGTTCAGATCAGCACTTTTTGGAAGCCCCTGTTAACTTAGGCGAAGGTCCTAGATGTCCAGAAAACTGATATCTGATTGGGCAGATTCTCCGGTGGCATTCCTAACAATCAACAGTCACGTGCACAATCCAAAAATCAGAAGTGCCGACTACAAACTAACATTAGTAGCCCTCTGAAAGTGTTCACGAATACATGCTTGTGACAGGAAAGGAGAAGGTTTGTACCGTTAAAGTGTAGTGAGCCACCAGACCCTTCCCCTCTACTTTCTGTTTCCGTCTTTCGTAAATACCTTTCAAAGAAGGTCTCGGTTCTCTATGGCGCCCAGCGAAACAGATGGAGAAACTCTTCCATCGCGTCTTGTTACTGACAAAAGAAAACATTTACCTGGGTGGATACAAACAGATTCCTCCTGACGGATTCGCTGGGCTTATAACCTAATCTTTTTACAAGCCATCGCACGCCACGGAAGTGGCACGATCTGTTTTGTTGTGAGGAAAGCAGAAGCATATTTTACATGAATTCTATCGATTGTATACTCCTAACACCCCCTCCTTTCGTATTTGATCAGAAAATTCCCGATCGTAACGCAGTAAACTGATCATAGCAGGGAAGATGCGACACGACTGAAGCTGTTTCCCGAAGTCCCACAGAGCTCGGATATAAATCCAAAGAACCGTCCGTGAGAATGTCATGATAGACGACTAAAGATAAATCGTACAAAAGCCTAAGCAATCCGTAAGGCGATGCTAGTTATTCCCTTTGTCATCTTGCATGCGACATGATATGTTATTACTTCCTTACAAGAACGAATGAGACCATAATATTTCAGTTTGTTTTTCTTTAATTGCCTCTGCCCACAATTTTTTTTTCAAAGATGATGTTTTTACTCGAGAAATGAATATCCCATATAAAAATCCAGCGCCTATTGTTCCAGAATCTCTTTTGTTCTGTGAGATAGTAGAAGCAAGAATGTTCAGAGCGAACCATTACGGCCATTCAGGATGATTAAAAGTTATCTTCATCTTTAATGACTGACACGAGGAACTAAAAGGCGATCTTGGCACCGTGTTTACGCGGCATTAAATATATAGTTATGTAAGGATAGTCCTTTGCTTTTAATTGTTAGTCATTAAAGGTGAAGTCATGATGGCATCACCCGGTGTTAGCGCAAAGACTATAAGCGATAATCCAGGCAAGAGAATAATACCACTGCGAGTCTTACTTCAGTAGTCAGGAACGTGTGTATTAAGTACCAGGGAAAACGTGTGAGAGTGATGGGAGTTAGCGGGGTAACAGGACAATCTTACCCGGAGAGTATTCCCGTCTCGGCCAGCGATAGCGCAAAGCCAGATTAGGTCATCTGTTACTAACTGATAAACTGATGGTAATGGAGAAGTTATCGGTTAAACGTAAGTTTTTCCTAACTGATTATATTCCTGCAGCGATATTTACACGCTCTGAAGTGTATTAAAATACTACTAATTATAATAATTATTATTATCACATAAAATACTATGGCCGCTCACCCGACAGATGGCGGTCGTTGCTGAGCAACTCTGCTTACAGCTTATATCGGTTTTAATCCTTGATCTCTTTACATATTGGAGTAGATTCGATTTTATTATTCATAGCGAAACATCTCACATTACATTGGACTGTGTAGCATTTTATCAGCAATATACTACGATGATAGTTTTAAAAAAAAGCACTTGCAATTGGGGTTCTTGACATAGAGCCATCTGACTACGCCATACCGCGTACTGTATTTTGTGGCAAAAATCGAGACGGGAAAACCGGATCACCTTTGAGATCCCCATTGTCTAATTAACATCTCCTAGCCGCGGGACGTGGGAAACATTAGAATGCTTTCCAGAACCGAGTAATAAAATATACGCGGAGTTCGGCCATCGTCGTATCAGATTATGGCTTTCAGCTTTAATTTTTAAAGTAATTGAAGCCGGGTTAGTTTTTGTGATGTTGGCAATATTTTTAATGTATTGATGGCTGTCACCGCTGAAAACAAAAACAAAGAACGGAGGATGTTGTATGGGCGTTCAATAGATTTTTGGTTGTTCTTGGGACGTGGATAATATCGTTCAGAATATGTGCCACTTACGGAGGACGTGACGAGAGTAAACAGACACTGCGAGCCCAGTTGGCTAATCACACCCATTTAATCAGGAAACCACAGGAATCGTCAACAGCTTCAGTTTAAAGGTAATGTCATACATTGTTCATCAATCGAGGTATCAAAATGTATTTATTAATTCACACCTAATTGAAAGTATACTTTAATTTAGACGCTCAAAATTACTGTAATTATCGATTAGAGTCATAATATTGCAATGAACCATACCAGTGAATTCATTTAACATCATTGTAATGATCATTAACAGGAGGAGGGAGAGAGAAAAAATCATCTTTAGTTGTTCATCAGACTGCACTAAAAGTCAACATTTGCTCGAAATTTACGTCAGATTTACTAGCCCTTATATTCGGTGTCGGCGAGACTCTCTATTCATCACGATAGTCATTAAAGACGAATTAGCGGCAAATTTCTGTCCTGGCGATGGCATTAATTCAGTTGGTGGTATAACAGTTAACGGCAAATGAAATTATATCGCGGTTAAATAGATATTATTGTTTAAATTGTAACGTAAACTTTGCATGCAAATTAAGCTTCAAGGTGATCGGAATTACAAACCGTCGGTAAACAAAGCAGAAGATATGATGAAAACAAGTTCATCTCAACAAACGTCCGATTTAAAATACAGAACCAATTAATCTGCAATCGTTACAAGCACGACAAGACTATGAGAAGGTTCAATACTTGAAAGTTTATAGGACACATAAAGAGCACCTGTTTATTATAGAACCTTCTATGTTGATAGAATACTAAAGGCGGCGCGGTGGTTCAGTGGTGAGAGGGAGTATCTTCAGCACGGAAAACCACTTGACTTCATTTCTATTCGACCTCCCCCCCAGCTGGCTGCATGATCGATACCGACGACCTATCGGGATTTCGTTGCGCACTACAAAACAAGCAGCGGTTACGTCGAATCAGAGATTAAGGGTTAAAGACATCGGCCCGAAAACCGAATAGAGAAGGGTCTCAAAAGAGAGCCGACCGCGAGCTCGGCAGGAAATTGAAGGATAAAACTTACATAGACGGGCGAGAAGATTAAAACACAAGGCCCTCATTTGCTAGTCAAAGGCGCCTGATGTTTGCGTATAGCGGTGATTCGGTGTGGTGCCTTGCTTTAAGCCATTCCGTCTTTCGCAGGAGATGGCTTCGAACGAGTAGCAGCAGCCAAGTTCGCAGAGTATTTTGCATCGCGTGTAACGAGCCGACGGAGAGAGGTTTGGGTGGGTGAGGTGTTGGCTAACTCGCGACCTCACCTCACTTCGGTGAAATAGGTGGCCATTTTTTACTCTTCGTGGCCGGGTCCGACACGCACCGACGGGTGAGGAAACTTCCGGAAGCGAAGACGAGGTTCGCAGTCGACCGAGTGATTTTCGGAGAAGAGGGACGAGGGAAAAAACGGATAACCACGTCTGGGCCATGCCGAAGAGTTCCATTACCGTTGATATTCCGTGGGAACTCAATTCCCACCGACCCCATCTTTAACCATTACCGCGAAACAAACCGTTCTCACCGGTTATAACGAACTTTCCGGCAACGAACATCGAGAAATAAATCGCCTGGATTCCTTTCCTCTACCAATCTCTCCAGTGTCGGCCTGGTTAATACGGCCCCGATTAAGTTGTCGTAGAAGACGTCTACAGGTCCGTACACAGTCTTACGAACTTGTAGGGGCTCCTCATCCTTCCCTTAATATTACAGAGAAAAACTGAAGGCAGGGACGACTTTAAACTGCAACTTTAATGCAAAAGTCTACTTTTCCCTTCCACACAGCTTCCGGTCAGCCATTTCTCTGCCGTGGGCTAACGATTATTAAATGTCACGTTAACTCCCCCGTCTTGATTACACGTACAGTTTCCCTGCTAGCAGGCCGCAGATATCGAAAATCAAAGGAAGCAGAGGCGATAAATACTTTGATTTAGAATAATTGCTTCTGCTCCGGCGGTTGGCAGAATATTGCTTCAGCAGTGAGAAGTGCCATCTGCGAGAGAGAGTTGCAGTGGCTGACAGCAGCGGAGTAACCACCCTTTCCTTTCCCGTCAGCTGATTCCACTGTCGAGGCCGAGTAGAACAGCGCCATCTGGTGAAGGTTGGTTGGGTTTTTCCTTTAACGTTTCTTTAACTCACTACCAGCGGCCTCTCACCAGAAAGGTCAGAGGTCGACTTGTGTCTTTTTGTTCTGAAGATGAGGCCCGTATACGTCAAGGCAAAAGGCAGCTATGCACGGACATCTTTTTGATTTCTTACTTGAAATTTAGACGAATCTAATACTTACTACCTCAGTTATTCATCAGACACTAACGATTTATTTTACCCGCAGTAAAACCGATCGGGTTTATCCACCACTAAATCCTAAATCCACTTTCTGCCCGCAACATTTAGTTAATCACGATATAATTTCATCCCGAATCAAAGACAGCGCCATTTTGTTCATCAGACGGATGCACTTCCTCACTTTCGCCAGGAATCAAATCCATGACCTTTTTTTCTCATTAGCGAAACCAACTTCTTTCTTTCTTGAAACAGATGCATCCATCCCCTTTGTTTTACGACCAAAGATGTGTATCTTTTGTCTCTATACCAACCATCAGTCGTCACTTGTCCCACACCAGCAATCAAACTTACCACTACTACTATTCTTTTGCGATAAAAGAAATTTATTACCATTTTTTATTCCATCGACAACATTTAATTAAATTCATTGCCATTTTTCCTATTACTGGCAGCCGTCGCCTTCCACAAACAATCAGCTGTAGCTTTGAAAAGAGGTTTTCCCTTTCATTCCTTGTTTAACATTAACTAGAACAAAGATCTTTGGCGATCAGTTTTCGAAGAGCGAATGAGAAATTACTCCACTAAAGGGGCAAGCACACGATTCTGTGAGGAATCGAAATATGGATCTGCACCGGTTCATGAAGAAAATGGTGGTCAGCTTTTCCGCGGATAGTCTCTCTGTTGTCCGACACCTGGCCACTTTAACCCTCACTTCCTGGATAGAAGGAAGGGGGGGAAGAAATCACGGACCTTCATTGTATTTTTCCAGGGAGGGGCAGCAAATAAGTGTGCGACATGAATGAAAAACAACAATAAAAATACGAAACAATGGTGTCGCATCTTGGGCCAGGTCACATGTTGAAGTTCACTCGTTTGATGCTTCAGAAACATTTCAGAATTTTCTCTTTTTTCTATTTTTGGAAAAGGATTTAAAAAACATTTTCTTGCTAAGAGAAAACTGACTCGAGAAGGAAACAATTTCCTACGAGGGCCAAGGTCCGCAGGTGTTAACGGTTTGTTGAATTCTATTTCCTGTTAATCGCTATTTATTGCCTGGGGAGAGATCACTAAATATAAAACATCACAGACTTGTTTTTTTTACCTGTAAAAACGAATCTCTTTTATAAATAAACACAGGAATCGACGGTTTTCGCTGTATTATGTAATACGTGAGACGTTTTGGACCGAGGGCCACACGGCGGTTGTTGCCTGTGTTAGCATCTACGTGCCACCGTCTCTTGGAAACTCGGCAAGGTCACAACCAGCTGCCAAACGGTGACGGATCTCAGGTACAGTAGCTGGAAATTCTGGTGAGGATGGCGAGTGAGGAGGAAAACAAAACAATATCAGACCTGTAAAACCGGAAATAAACAATGGAATACGAAGCAGCTACGTCGGAATTCCCATAATGGTGTAATAAATGGGGCGTAATAGATTTGGTAATAAGGCTCGACTACTGCGACAACTTATTGACTCGCATTGTTTCACATGGCGCTGGAGTGGAAAAGACTGTGAACCAAGTTAGAAACAATAGGTAAACTCGCCAAAGCCTCTAGTGCGGGGTTGTAGGTCTGTCCCATCCCGTTCTTTCGAAACCACATCGAACATCCACAAATATTGCAAAAGGTCGGCTCATCTACGGTTCAAGTGGGAATTTAATCAATTTATAGATAGTCATAGGTCAAGACTTGATAAATAGGCGTCGCACAGTTCATTAAAACAGATAAGGGATCATCGTTTACATTCGTCTCTCCAGGGCTACACCATCGAGGGATTGCGAAGGTCCCGTAGCCAGCTCGTGACAGGTCACACAGCCTCGACTCTAAAACTGTCCAGACCAAACATACATGTAAACAGTCCCTCGCCTCCAAAGTATCGCAGTCTCTCCTGCCTGCAATGAACGGCGCATATTTTAATTGTTTCACGTTGACAAAAGTTATTGTACTCTTCTTTACCGATATTCTAATTGATCATAATCATGGTTTTGGCTGATGTATCACTCATCAATTTTTCTTATGCATATTGAACTTTAAAACAGGCGATTCTTAAAATAATTGTATCCATTGTCGGAAAGCACAAAAATCAAAAACAACAAAATACAAAGGAAAAAAGTTACAAGCCTCAGGTTGTTAATTAAAACAGTTTTCAGCTTCAAGAATCTTTAATTACTGCGACGCTTGGATTTAAAGTAAAGTAATGGAAAAGGTGGGCTGCAGAGTCAGCGATAAGTGAGGTGTCTTCGGTTCCAGATCCCGAATTGCGCTACAGATGGCTGCGACTTCTCCTGAAGACGTTTTAGAACTCAGAGATGGAGAGTGGAGCTGCTGTCGCAAACCGTGGAACAGTCAAGATGGCTTAACGAGAAACCAAGAAACAGCACTTGATACAGTTTGATTGCCTGGGGGTGGGGTGTTCGATGATTAAACCATTTCTGATACTTAACTTCTGGTACGATATCTGCTTCTTCTCCCGAGAGACCAGAAAGTAAACAGGAAAGGCGAAGTAGGGAAATTGAAAACTGGAGGAAGAAATTAATATGGAATGCTTAAGGTCACTGGGTAAGTGGCATCTAAAGAGAATCTGAGATGCGTAAAGTCTTCTGGGAATAGAAAACATGCAGAGGGCGCTGTTAATACGAGAACCTTGAAGAATTTCTGCGAAACTGTATACAGCGGATGCTGTGCTACCCATAATGCTGAGGGTCAGATGATTCGATATAAGTCAACTCTAAATAATCTCTGTTCGCCGATATTGACTTTTTATAGGTATAAGAAATACGCTGTTCTTCCCTAAACGTCTGTTGATGTATATACTCAAGTTTATAAAATACGTTGTGGGGTGGCGCTGCTAGATGTTCCCTCATTTGACGGGAGACAATCGAAACACCAGAAATAAAATAACATTGTGTGAACATATCAAAATATTTTTTTAAATGGTTTCTTACTCTATTCCTAATGATAGAACATTACTGTATGTACAAATAAGTATATTTGTATCTATACAGAGAATGTATATAAGTAGATAGACTTAGATTGTAAAGAACCGGCACCAAGCATATCTCAACAGCCCTTTACCATACGCGACCGTCTGTGAGTGCCCCCGATTGCAGTCTATTCTTGCACAAAATATGTACTAGTTCCCGATGATTGGCGACTTTCCTTCAATATTCGCTCTTTGCTTTCCACTGCGGTGTCTGCTGGGTCGACCATCCTCCATAAAATTGTCTTCCATGTTTAGACACCTGATTGATGTGTCGGGCGACCGCCCGGCGGTACAACTCCCGAATACAGACAGTCCGTTACATTTGGTAGAGTCTTACAGATGGTTCGCTCACTGGAAATCGATTTGGTAGACTGTGCCGTGGCCATACGCTATCATTGATTAAGATCGTCGAAACCCTGGAGTCTTTGGCAATCAAACGACAGCGTTCCAAAAGGCAGGAAACCATAAGAGTGACTACATTGGAGGAGGGGAAAGTGGTTTGTCTTGTCACTTCCCCGCTGTAGCCCTTCCGGAGGAGACAAAGCCTAATGGTTTCAGGGGAGCTAACACATCGGCAATCACTGCCGGAGTTCGGTTTTCGCTCTTTGCTTTGCGGGGTATGAAATCTACAGGCCTGCAGCCAGTTTGACTGTCACTACAAGAAAGAGTCGGGTGATACAGAGAAATGTCTCTGAGCAGACAACTGTTAACTCTAATTGTAGCGGACGGACTCAGTCATTTCTGGCACCGCAAGGGGCCCCTTTATACTCGGTCGGTCTTCCTGCATATTGTGTCTTCGTGAAGTAAGAGCGCCGTTACACAGCCAAATATGGAAAACATGCCGATCTCCAGTGACAACCTGGTGTTCACGAGATCGATTCCTTGAAGAACAATCTTCACTAGGCAGCGTGAAGAATTAGGCGGAAGCCAGCTATGAAGTGAATGGACTAAAGAGAAACTAAGGTCTTAATCAGATGGCGAATTTGTTGGGCAGTTTTTGGTACTGGCCGGACGGATGTGTCCTTTGGCCGAGAAGATGAGCCTGTCTGTTACAAGGGACTGCTTCTGGTCAGATTCGGAGTATAGCTGCAAATGTGGAGGCTGGGGGGGTCATTAAAAGACAGGATGGCAAACGTGGGAGTCTATTCTCTCGCCAAAATTCGATTAAATGCGCTACTAGGTCACAACTGGGGCTGCGGTAAAACTTGTGCATGGCTGACGGTGGCGTGGGGGGAGAGTTAACTAAAGTTACATCGGTGATGCAACAACTTGACCAAAAACCTGATAGAGTGGTGTCAGGAATTGCAAAAGAGGCTGGCGAGAGGGGAAGTGGAGACGTTGGCCCCTTCTAACCCGATTGTATTTCACTGCATAATTCATCGAAAGAGCATCTACGCACGATATGTCTGACCGAACGGCGTGATGTCAGTTGCGGCATCAGCCACAGATGTTATCAATAACTGGGCCCTCAGTTACTGCCAGTTCAAAGAACTTCTGGAAGATGTCGAGCCGGAATAAAGTAACCTGGCGAACTATTGGGAAGTCTACGGGATGTTGAAGCGGCTCTCAAAGTCGAGAAATGTGTGTAATCGTTTATGGAGATAAGGGGGAAGAAGATCTGTAGTAGACCCTAGCGACCGCGAACGGCTAACCGACTCCCCTCATTCATGGTTGGTATTAATCAGTATGCACCAGGGCTAAACGTTGTCAGTCTGCAGGGCCCGAAGCGAACCTGTTAGTCAGCGTCAGCCGGATTAAGGTACTTGAATCCAAGGAACTGACCCGAGGGCAGACGTAGGCCTGAGATTAGGGCGGTAAAGCTGAGCCCCAGTTATGTCTCCACATGACTACTGGACGGAGCTGAGGTGTATGTGGGCTAACGTGTGGCTCGCCAAGGATACCTAAATGTGTTATTCGGCCCTTAGTTAGGTTATAGGTATCCTACCCCTAATTTAGGTCGTCCGGTACGGCCATGAACTAATGTCCCGTGGTTTCTCTTGACCTGTGGCATTATCCTACTGTCATTCGATAGTGGAATATCCAGCATCTTGGAGGTCTCCCGCCGGCTTCTACCAGAGTCCCAAGTACCCAACTATGCGTCCCTTTCCAATAAATCCGCGCACCTGGAATTATCGCACCTTCACTCGTTCATTCGGGAAGAGAAAACTATCAGTGTCTTATCGGTCTCGCCTTTTTAAAAAAAATCTTCACAGAATGAAAACGAAGGAACAAGTGACGTAATTAATAGATTTTCCACAGAGCAACTTTACTGCTACTGTTATCCAGAGCCAAGTCCGTCACTACGGTGACTGGATACATTCACCCAAATGGCTGCAACGGCTCCACGAAGCAATTCCTTCCCTTACACATTTTTATCTGCTTTACGATAACTATCTAGAAGGGCTGTTACACGTCTCTCTCTCTCTCTCTCTCTCTCCTCTCTCCTCCTCTCTCTCTCTCTCTCTCTCTCTCTCCATCTCTCTCTCTTCTCCTCTCTCTCTCTCTCATCTCTCTCTCTCTCTCCATCTCTCTCTCCATCTCTCTCTCTCTCCATCTCTCTCTCTCTCTCCATCTCTCTCACCATCTCTCTCTCTCTCTCTCTCTCTCTCTCTCTCTCTCTCCATCTCTCTCTCTTCAATAAGGAGAATGAGAGATTTTCTGGAATCGTTTTATTCTCTCACAACAACACGTGCTATTCGATACTGATCAATCAGGCGCTTCAAGCGAGCACGTCGATAACAAGTGCATGCCACATAATAGTGAAGTTTACTAGTCTTCCAGCATTCGGTAAATACCCGCTGTCATTTCCCGACGATGTCTTGGAGAAGCCATCGCTGAGGCCATATTATTGTGATGACGAATCTCTGTTCATCTCGAAGCTAAAATAACGAACAAAGCGAACTGGGATCGGTCCCACTCTAGATGCGAGATCTACGAGGAAATAAACACCCTGACTTGAACCTTTTATTTTCAAATGCTGGAGGAAATGGGAATTTTTAGGGGAAACCCATGCGACCAACAGGTGAAGAACAAGAGCCCATGCGAAAGGAGATAGAGGTTCTGAACCCTGGCAATCTAGTGAGTTAACCACCGGACCAATGCGCTGCCGTTTACCTGTCCATAATTCTTCTAAATTTCAAAATTACCTTCATTTTGACGCAGTATAAGGTTTACAGAAGAGCACCAATTTACCTGGTTTATACAACTGTATTTAGAACATTAATTCCATTATGTAAAGTTAGTGATAAATAGCTGACCGCCTATATTTAATTAACCCTTTACCAGGACTTGCTGTAATCCATGTACTCTTCATTCTCACAAACCTGCAAGCCTGTGTTTGGGAATTCTACCTGTTTTATTTTCTTAAAGATCTCCCCTACTTCTACTAGAGGTAGATTTTAAATAAGTGTCTCAACAAATGGGTAGTCAGAACTATGTTAACAACCTCTTTTTAAATAATAACCTGATAAACAAAAAGCTATTTAACTCCAGCCTTTAATAATAATTTTAACAAACCATCGCCATTGCATGGTATAACATCTTCCATATTTAATGCAGCTCATGTGCCGTGTAAGCATGATATTTCTGTTCTCTGTGAGAGATGTTAAAGATCAGACGTCGCGTCCTCTGAAAGGCGGGACATTTTAGCAGATCTATGCCGAACGGTGTTTCACGTCAGCTGGGAATGTATAAGCCCAGGTGTGGAGCCGCTGCAAACCCACAAGTCTCCCCACCTGCACGAGTTTCATCCACCTCCGTATCTCCTCTGATTAAGTAATGATTTGTCGTTGTTTTTATCAAGGTGACTCTTTCAAAGCGCATGACCGGGCTTAATGTGCTTTTAAAGCACAGAGATTGAGAGATATGACGTCATTACATAGAGAGGGACGGCATCATTAAGAGAGGGATGACGTCATTACATAGAGAGATATGGCGTCATTGAGAGAGGGATGCTGTCACTACATAGAGATGTGTGACGTCATTACGTATAGAGATATGGCATCATTAAGAGAGGGATGACGTCATTACATAGAGAGATATGGCGTCATTGAGAGAGGGATGCTGTCACTACATAGAGATGTGTGACGTCATTACGTATAGAGATATGACATCATTAAGAGAGGGATGACGTCATTACATAGAGAGATGTGACGTCATTGAGAGAGGGATGCTGTCACTACATAGAGATGTGTGACGTCATTACGTATAGAGATATGACATCATTAAGAGAGGGATGACGTCATTACACAGAGATGTGACGTCATTACATAGAGAGGGATGACGCCATTGAGAGAGGGATGCTGTCACTACATAGAGAGATGTGACGTCATTACGTAGGGAGATATGGCGTCATTAAGAGAGGGATGACGCCATTACAAAGAGAGAGAATCAGGTACCAGGCCTAGCTATGTTAAGACGCGTCCGAACGGCGTCGCTAAAAGCTCACATGATATTAACGCGCGGGATCCAGGGTTCGACAATCAGCAGTAAATAGACGGCGCTGCGTGTCCGGTTTAGCTGAACGGCCGCGAATCGCGTGCTGTCAGAAAGTCAGCCGAGGTTGAACGAATGGCGGAGGAGATGCGAAAGTGGAAGCCGAGAGAAAACCATCGATATGAGCAGGCCCACTTAGCGTTCCTGGATGCGGCTCTAAATTAAATATCGGACCCAGCGCTGCCACATAAAGCACTCAACTTTTGGAAATGTCGACTTCATTTTCCATTTTCTTGAGCAACCTCTTTGTTGATACTTTTGCGCCGTGTCGAAATGTATATATACCGACAACAATAATCATGGAGTCACTAAAATATCCCATATTTTAAATATTACATCAATTTATTAGAAAACATCATTACAAGACTATTATAGAATACTACAGATGCATGACACGACAAAGAAGTGTTACAGTCAGATTTACGTTAGAAATTTGATCATACAAGCTTTATCATCAAAATATACTGCTGAGATACTTTAATGGTACGAGCAGCCCACCATATATATCAGTGATTTATTTTATCTACGTGCTCTATCTTATTTTGTCATCTTTTATCAAAGACCTGTCTTCGTCGTACCACAAAGAACCACAATCAATGCTCTGTGCCTTCAGCTTTACTCAATGGGTCGAAGACGGAAATCCTTCAGTAATTTATACTGACTAACTTCTCATTCGACCCGGACGAAGGCCTGATGGTGGGAATTCCACTCTCTTGATGGGTGCGAGAACCAAGCTCCGTAGCTACTCGGCCTTGTCATTCCTACCTTCCACACGCTAACAGTGTGGCTAGCATGAAACTCTTACTTTCAGTCAGTATGGGCTGCCCCATTCTTCTGGCATACGTCATATCTCTTCTTTACTCTCGCCTGGACACTAACTGATGGATCTGCGTGCCGTCTGTGTTATATCATCATTTATACACAACAACAAAAGAAAGACGACGCCTGGGTACAGAGGCCGACAGTTTACTCTTGATTAAGTGACCTGGTGCAGAAGTCGTTCTGCTACTATAAGAAACCGGCAGAGTTCTGAAATCTGACACGGATGGGAACTCCGCCGGACGCTATTACGGCGATGCTGGGGTCTCGCCATCCATCAAGGATGGCGAACTTTAGAGGCTGAGACCTGGGACCGGCTCGGTTTGGCGCAGCTGCCTGGGATGGCCTTTTCTCGTTTCCCCACCCCCACCACCTGGCTTTACTCCGGCTTCCTCCCACATCCGGAAGTGAACAGCTTTAGCGGGGATTTTCTTGGAGGACCCCACCCACCCTTAGGTGCGTGCCGTCGGGTCGTCGAGGGGTCTGGTTTACGGGCGGAATCGCCGTAATTATGTTATTATCCCGTTTGGAACCAGTGACATCCTTAAGGTTTTGCATCGCAGTCTCCCCACCCCCTGCCATTAAGTTACTATGTAAAAGGGGCTACAATATCCCGGAAGGTGAAATAGTAGCGCATTCAGAAGCAGTGGCAGCCCGGATATTCCGAGCAAGCAATAGAATAATGGTCCAGCATCCTGGACTTTTCTCAGCGAATGCACTAAACTTACATTTAGTAGAAGACGGAGCCTGGAGGGAAACCTACAGCAGCTTCAAGTAAATGAGAATACCCTTTATCTTTATTATTATTATTATTATCCGGTTTGGGGGGCATCTCCCCCTCCAAATATACCGGTGTCCGAGCAGCACGATACTTGCCAATCTCTGCAAAGTCGGATACTTTCCTTCCAGAAACATAGAGAAGCCAATTTTGTGTATATTCTTCATTTCAAGGATTTCAGAATTTGTACCACTAGCAATAAACGTGACGAAGACGTGGAATTCGTTATCGATTTACTTACCGAGGACAGTTTTCCCAGCTGAAGGGGAGAAAAAGTCTGCAGAAAATCCATTTATTTGCGTCCAAAAACACCAAAATTAGCGGAACGGGCAGTGGGGGTATCTCCGCAACACGAGACACAGCGAGAGAGCAGCCGCCCCCCCCATTTTGTCAGCCTGAGCGCCTCTGCGAATGGAAAGCCGCTTCCTACCTGTTGGAAAAATCAGACTCTGCAGATGGGTTGAGGTTTTCCCTGTTCTCAGACACTTGGCTCTTTACTGGTGCGGTGCAGTCTACCGAAGCGATTTTCCCTAAACCATTGGGTGGGGTGAGAGCAGTCGTGAGTTTGGACGGTCGGCCGAGGCACCGTGTCATCTGACCCTCAGCATTATGGGTAGCACAGCATCCGCTGCATACAGTTTCGCAGAAATTCTTCAAGGTTCTCGTATTAACAGCGCCCTCTGCATGTTTTCTATTCCCAGAAGACTTTACGCATCTCAGATTCTCTTTAGATGCCACTTACCCAGTGACCTTAAGCATTCCATATTAATTTCTTCCTCCAGTTTTCAATTTCCCTACTTCGCCTTTCCTGTTTACTTTCTGGTCTCTCGGGAGAAGCAGATATCGTACCAGAAGTTAAGTATCAGAAATGGTTTAATCATCGAACACCCCACCCCCAGGCAATCAAACTGTATCAAGTGCTGTTTCTTGGTTTCTCGTTAAGCCATCTTGACTGTTCCACGGTTTGCGACAGCAGCTCCACTCTCCATCTCTGAGTTCTAAAACGTCTTCAGGAGAAGTCGCAGCCATCTGTAGCGCAATTCCGGATCTGGAACCGAAGACACCTCACTTATCGCTGACTCTGCAGCCCACCTTTTCCATTACTTTACTTTACATCCAAGCGTCGCAGTAATTAAAGATTCTTGAAGCTGAAAACTGTTTTAATTAACAACCTGAGGCTTGTAACTTTTTTCCTTTGAATTTTGTTGTTTTTGATTTTTGTGCTTTCCGACAATGGATACAATTATTTTAAGAATCGCCTGTTTTAAAGTTCAATATGCATAAGAAAAATTGATGAGTGATACATCAGCCAAAACCATGATTATGATCAATTAGAATATCGGTAAAGAAGAGTACATAACTTTTGTCAACGTGAAACAATTAAAATATGCGCCGTTCATTGCAGGCAGGAGAGACTGCGATACTTTGGAGGCGAGGTGACTGTTTACATGTATGTTTGGTCTGGACAGTTTTAGAGTCGAGGCTGTGTGACCTGTCACGAGCTGGCTACGGGACCTTCGCAATCCCTCGATGGCGTAGCCCTGGAGAGACGAATGTAAACGATGATCCCTTATCTGTTTTAATGAACTGTGCGACGCCTATTTATCAAGTCTTGACCTATGACTATCTATAAATTGATTAAATTCCCACTTGAGCCGTAGATGAGCCGACCTTTTGCAATATTTGTGGATGTTCGATCTGGTTTCGAAAGAACGGGATGGGACAGACCTACAACCCCGCACTAGAGGCCTTGGCGAGTTTACCTATTGTTTCTAACTTGGTTCACAGTCTTTTCCACTCCAGCGCCATGTGAAACAATGCGAGTCAATAAGTTGTCGCAGTAGTCGAGCCTTATTACCAAATCTATTACGCCCCATTTATTACACCATTATGGGAATTCCGACGTAGCTGCTTCGTATTCCATTGTTTATTTCCAGTTTTACAGGTCTGATATTGTTTTGTTTTCCTCCTCACTCGCCATCCTCACCAGAATTTCCAGCTACTGTACCTGAGATCCGTCACCGTTTGGCAGCTGGTTGTGACCTTGCCGAGTTTCCAAGAGACGGTGGCACGTAGATGCTAACACAGGCATCAACCGCCGTGTGGCCCTCGGTCCAAAACGTCTCACGTATTACATAATACAGCGAAAACCGTCGATTCCTGTGTTTATTTATAAAAGAGATTCGTTTTTACAGGTAAAAAAACAAGTCTGTGATGTTTTATATTCAGTGATCTCTCCCCAGGCAATAAATAGCGATTAACAGGAAATAGAATTCAACAAACCGTTAATACCTGCGGACCTTGGCCCTCGTTGGAAATTGTTTCCTTCTCGAGTCAGTTTTCTCTTAGCAAGAAAATGTTTTTTAAATCCTTTTCCAAAAGTAGAAAAAAGAGAAAATTCTGAAATGTTTCTGATGCATCAAACGAGTGAACTTCAACATGTGACCTGGCCCAAGATGCGACACCATTGTTTCGTATTTCTAATTTATTTCGATATTAACGGCAGAAAAATCTGTGGATCAGAAAAGGTTCGTTGGTTTCATTAAAAGCTGTAGAAAGAATTCCGTCTGTTGTTGGAGAAAACGGGTGTGGATTTGATTCCTGGTGAAAGTGAGGAAGTGCATCCGTCTGATGAACAAAATGGCGCTGTCTTTGATTCGGGATGAAATTATATCGTGATTAACTAAATGTTGCGGGCAGAAAGTGGATTTAGGATTTAGTGGTGGATAAACCCGATCGGTTTTACTGCGGGTAAAATAAATCGTTAGTGTCTGATGAATAACTGAGGTAGTAAGTATTAGATTCGTCTAAATTTCAAGTAAGAAATCAAAAAGATGTCCGTGCATAGCTGCCTTTTGCCTTGACGTATACGGGCCTCATCTTCAGAACGAAAGACACAAGTCGACCTCTGACCTTTCTGGTGAGAGGCCGCTGGTAGTGAGTTAAAGAAACGTTAAAAGGAAAACCCAACCAACCTTCACCAGATGGCGCTGTTCTACTCGGCCTCGACAGTGGAATCAGCTGACGGGAAAGGAAAGGGTGGTTACTCCGCTGCTGTCAGCCACTGCAACTCTCTCTCGCAGATGGCACTTCTCACTGCTGAAGCAATATTCTGCCAACCGCCCGGAGCAGAAGCAATTATTCTAAATCAAAGTATTTATCGCCTCTGCTTCCTTTGATTTTCGATATCTGCGGCCTGCTAGCAGGGAAACTGTACGTGTAATCAAGACGGGGGAGTTAACGTGACATTTAATAATCGTTAGCCCACGGCAGAGAAATGGCTGACCGGAAGCTGTGTGGAAGGGAAAAGTAGACTTTTGCATTAAAGTTGCAGTTTAAAGTCGTCCCTGCCTTCAGTTTTTCTCTGTAATATTAAGGGAAGGATGAGGAGCCCCTACAAGTTCGTAAGACTGTGTACGGACCTGTAGACGTCTTCTACGACAACTTAATCGGGGCCGTATTAACCAGGCCGACACTGGAGAGATTGGTAGAGGAAAGGAAACCATTTCTCGATGTTCGTTGCCGGAAAGTTCGTTATAACCGGTGAGAACGGTTTGTTTCGCGGTAATGGTTAAAGATGGGGTCGGTGGGAATTGAGTTCCCACGGAATATCAACGGTAATGGAACTCTTCGGCATGGCCCAGACGTGGTTATCCGTTTTTTCCCTCGTCCCTCTTCTCCGAAAATCACTCGGTCGACTGCGAACCTCGTCTTCGCTTCCGGAAGTTTCCTCACCCGTCGGTGCGTGTCGGACCCGGCCACGAAGAGTAAAAAATGGCCACCTATTTCACCGAAGTGAGGTCGCGAGTTAGCCAACACCTCACCCACCCAAACCTCTCTCCGTCGGCTCGTTACACGCGATGCAAAATACTCTGCGAACTTGGCTGCTGCTACTCGTTCGAAGCCATCTCCTGCGAAAGACGGAATGGCTTAAAGCAAGGCACCACACCGAATCACCGCTATACGCAAACATCAGGCGCCTTTGACTAGCAAATGAGGGCCTTGTGTTTTAATCTTCTCGCCCGTCTATGTAAGTTTTATCCTTCAATTTCCTGCCGAGCTCGCGGTCGGCTCTCTTTTGAGACCCTTCTCTATTCGGTTTTCGGGCCGATGTCTTTAACCCCTTAATCTCTGATGGTATTTTGTTTTTTCTGTCTAGGACTCCGTCTCGCGTAGTTTATTGCTGGAATTTTCTACTGTAACCGAACTCCGCGATTTCCGTCGCTTCTTGCCCGCGTCGGAGGAACCAGGTCGAGTGCGACATCAGCACCAAGACCTTCTCTTCCTGAATACTGTTATTTCGCCGAGAGAAGTCTGTGATTGGGGCGAAACGGTACCCCATAGTGTTAATCGCTTTCGCCCCATCGTGTGTCCGAATTCTCGTATCGTCGGTCACGCCCTCAAGGGCCAAGGGCTGGTAGCGGCAACGGAAACTCGGCATCGATTTTCCGAAAGTCGATTCTGTTGTTGTAGGCTCGTAATTAACTTACTTATTCATGTTACTCTCTGCAAGACTTCGGCAACCAGCCGGTCGGAAATAATTCAATATCCCCGACGTCCCAGATGAACACGAATAATCGCGATTCTCGAACTCTTTCGTCACGTCCATCTGCGGATGGCAATATCAGGGCCGGCGAAAACCGGATCCAGATGTTGTCCGTTTCTAATATTGCGCTAGACCGACCAGGTATTCCGATCAAGCGCACTGGTTTCCAATCCGATAAACGACTTGAGTACTTATCCCCCTTTCGTGACCTCGCCGCCTCACGTTAAGGCAGTGGTTCTCAACGTGGGGCGTACGCCCCACAGGTGGGCAATTCGATTTTTAAGGGGGGCAATTTGATTTTCAGGGGGGGGCAATTGAGTACGAATGAAGAGGTATGGGTCCAAATATATCACCACATGGGGGCATCAGGATTTTAGAGGTGATTAGGTGGGGCATGGCCCAAAAAAGGTTGAGAACCACTGCGTTAAGGCGTACATCACGTGTTGTGTTCGTACATTCTCACCTTGTACCCATACACTACACTCAACTCAAGGATTCTGGCTGGTTAACGGTTAACCAACCCGTTCTCCACTTGGACCGGTAACGTTCATAGTCGTCGTCATAGAAACATTGTAGTTTCACAAATAATACAAAATACCGAATGGTAGTTCGACAGTGAGATGCTTACTGTATATTAATCCTCACTCGTTCCCATCTTTTCCGTTGTTTAAAACGCAGTTGGGCATCGCGAAAAAATCTCTTATATTTACTTTTCCTGATGTACGATGGATAATTGATTACTTTTCTCCATCACAAAGGAAAAAGCAACAGCAGACTTGCGAACCTTAGAGGCTGTTTAACAATTACTGAGGTATATTATTGCAGAGAAAACTAGCCTAAATTTGTTCGCTAACTACACGAGCGACTGCCGTAGTAACTTACCTGTATCGATAATTACGATAAGATTTTGCGAAATTGATACTTTTTTCTTGTTTCCAAACCGGCAAGAGCGGGACCATTGGTTCCCACCGAACAAAGCGCCATCTTTAGCCATTTCTTTACCAACTCCATTAAACAGGCTTCAAAAGAAGACAAAGGACTATCTCCACGGGGTATTCGCATGACCTCTGCGACCTTTCGTATATAGTGTACTGTAAATACGCAAATACCACGAAAGCAACTGAAGGTTAATTAAGGATAACGGCCATCTCAAACTCAGGTGTCTTAAGCTGTGAAATGCAATTCTATACCGTACTTTACCAGTCCCTGAAACAGTCAGACCTGTATACATAACTACATACACATTTCACTTATGTAGAAACGATTATCTTTTCAAAAAAATTAAGTTTTAATAATATATAAATATTTAACAAAAGATTCTTGATACAGCATGGTGCCATCGAGCCACGGCTAGGGTAATTGTGACTTCATTTGTTTTACGTGTATCCACTCAAGAAAATCTAAAACAGACAGAATAAATATGGCCGCACAGCGACCTTAATGGTGAACTCACCAATGAAATATCCCAAATCTCATACAAAAGTCACGTGCCGAGGTCGATGGCCAATCGCGGGGCGGTACGGGCTCAGTCTGACGTACTTGTCCAGTACCACTTCTTCTCGCTCGCTCTCACTAAGCGGTTGTGTGGGATTCCTCCCACACCCAAAGAATAAATAACCCTGGTCGGGTTGTCCAGGTACTTGTGGGTGTCGGAGGTTCCACGGGTGTCTCTCGACTGATTTGTACCTTGACCATCTGATTCAAGACTTGGCGCCACATTCTATTATTGCAAATAGCACGCACTGCTTACCTGTGCAGAGAAGAGCTCTTGTGTACCTTGCAGGCTCAACTGGAGAAGAGCTCTTGGAGAAAGTACTAGTTATGTATTTTTAAAAGATGGGGGGAATCAATTTATGACTTATTGCGCTGAAATATAATTTAAGGTTTTTGAAGCTCAGACTTCTTTTTCTTCAAAGCTTTTACACATTCAGCCCTCGCAGTCTGCACGCGAACCATTCCGAAAGTCATTTTGCATTAAACTTATTATATTTAAGGAAAAACTTCGTTATAAGAGGCAGTAGAACGTTTTCAGTGCGTCAACTCTGCTTAAAAATTCCCAATAAGCGATCTCTCCTCTAATCCTGCCAACTCCAACACATTTCACGGAGACTGAATAGTAGTATTAACGGTATGTTTGACGCCCCTTGTGGCGGCTCCGTGGTGAGAAAACTGAACGTGTTTGATAACAATAGGTTAATTTCTTCAGTAATTGTTACTGATCGCCCCCCCCATTTTGGCGTAAACCTTACCTTGTATAGTGCGCGGTCACTCCTGTTAATACTCTGATAGCTTTCTATGTAAATGAGTGGAATATCTATCTATAAGTTTTTGCATAAGGTTCAAAATGTCTTTCTGACTTCGTTCGCCTGAGCGATGGCGATGGCCGGTATTTTCCACATTGCGGAAGTAGCGCGTGAACGGTGAAT
The DNA here is from genome assembly GCA_018389105.1 of Nautilus pompilius. Lineage (NCBI taxonomy): Eukaryota > Metazoa > Mollusca > Cephalopoda > Nautilida > Nautilidae > Nautilus > Nautilus pompilius. The sequence continues at coordinate 24,879 of JACATO010001578.1, forward strand.
TAAGTGAGGGTGGCTTGAACTCACTCGCCCGCTCATCCTCAACCGTGAGCGTATCGGCCTTACTCAAGTCTTTCTGACATATTAGGCGGTTCCTGTCTTCGCAGACGAACAACCGGTTACTAAGGAATCCTCAGTATCCACTGTTTGTTTTAACAATCTGTTGTCCTCCTTAAGCCCCAGACGCTTTATAAAGTCCTCAGCGTAGCTGTGAAGGAAGGGCTACAGCATTTCCCTTTGTGGCCAACGCCGTCTCGCGGCAACCGGTGACGCGGCGAGTATCCCTAACTCCCAGCACGGTGGTAGCCTAGCTGTTCGAAGAAGAATCCTTTAAAAACTCAATAAAAGGTAACAGTTTGCTTAAAAACATTTGTGACACTTTTATAGCCACCGGAAGAAAAACAAATACAACAACTGAACTCCTTTCCTTTATAGTCGAGCATTGTTTGCACATAAAACCCTGAACTCTCTCGCTCTCCCTCATCATCATCATCATCATCTCATCATCTCTCTCTCTCTCTCTCCTCTCTCTCTCTCTCTCTCTCTCGCTCTCTCTCTCTCTCTCTCTCTCTCTCCCAAATCTCATACGTCTGTCTTATCGGTGTGAGTAATTACTTGTTGATGTATGCCTTTCTCCTAAACCTTAACTGACGTAACTTTCAGACGAAAATACTGGCTTCTGTTGTAATTTATGACCAATTAAGAGACATTTTTCGCCCCTCCTATAACACGGAGCCGAGTCGACATCGAAACAAATCTCTCTGTTGCAATTTAGAACCCGCCCCGGCATGAAAACACTTCTCAAGATATTTGCAGAGCAAATAAAAATTTATTGCATTTTAGAAGATTCAAACATGCGAATATATATATATTACGACAAGAAGGAAAGGGGTCGATCAGTTCTAGAACATAAAAAATCGACCGTTTACGAAAATGGCAACTTGGCCACCGCTCGAATCGCTGAAGCGAGATTCATCCTGCCTTCCATAATTATACATGGTACTCATTTCTCTCCAGCTGCCTTATGCAAGAGATAACATAAATCGCGCTGTGTTCTTACAGTGGGTTTCTGTAGAATGCGCACTCTGAAGGGCAGTTAAGATTATAAGAGAACAGAGGATTGTGTCGTGCTCTTTATTAAGCCAGCAAAGATTTATATAGACAGACGAATAAGGTAATATAGATAACTTCGTCACGGAGGCACAATTCTGCATTATCCGTGTATCAAACAACAAGAAGCAAACAGGCGAAAGACGACGGGATGGCTCGAAGTAAATTCAACGGAGACGCCATTGTGTTTTTTAAGAGAGTCACTCATGACCAACAACCGCAGTCGAAAGAGTTTGGCAGTGGTGAAAATGTGGTCTTGAACCGTGACCAGGTCACGCTGAATTACCGTAAATAAATTAACCGAATGAAAATAGCCGACTTTTGCAGGTATTTCCTCACAACGAATTCTCATAAAGTCAACGAACCTTGGTTCTTGCTTTTATTCAGCATCTTAACAAAGTGAAGAACCGACCTTTCCACGCTTTCCCGGAGTCAGCAGGTGCGCGTCGTGTGGTGCCAGGCGGCGACTCGTTCCTTTCGTCCTACCTTACAACAAGTAAGACAACCAGAATTACCTATTCTTCATCCCGAAGTCATCACCTTGATATATTAAAGTTGTTCTTGCTTGGTAAACTAAAGATTGATGAAGAATTCTGCCAGCGGTGGTAGATAATACCGAAACTACATCAAACGCGTTCGGACCATGACAGCTTCGTACGTTGACCAAGCCAATTTAGACAATATCACGTGAGAAACCAGTCTATTTCATAAACGACATTTTCAGCAATACGTTAAAGACAAACAGCTCTTCCCGTATGTAAATTAGAAAGCGCTGACTGGCTCGAGGCAGTGGTACAGGAATATCTGAAGCCATTTCGTCGTTCCAAAGATGCATAGATCCTACCTGTTGAATTTAACACCTTGACCTCAAAACTTAGGCGCTGCTAGCGGGGAAAAGAAGAAACGTTTTAGATCGGCGGTTCTAACGTGGACCCTTGGCTCGATCTTCATGGCTTGCGGCCTTGAGATTTTCCGACTCCCATGACCGGACCGATCGAAAGAGTGCCACTAGATATTTCTCCGATAAATTCCGAGACGCCGGACGAGCCCGAAGACTGGCGTATCCACTTGCAGCGTTCTTTCCCAGGGAGGGGGGAATCCATTTTGCATTATCCCATGACAGGCGTGATACCATGTTTGGAATTATTGATACAGTAAATGATGGGATCGCTTAAAACATGGATATCCAAACGTTTGGAGTTTGTGTAGGTAACGTGGAAGTTACAGCTCCGTTTCACTAGTGAAATTTATGGTTGATACAGGTTACCGGAACTTCGGGCTGTGTCCATGCATTTCCGTTTTACAGAGATCTCCAGTAAGTAGTCTTTCGGTCAATGTCTCCTCCTTTAATTTAATTTGGTTTAGACCGAGTTATACCTCTTTTCAATAGGAAATCTTTCTTTTTAATTATCAAATTAATGGGTAAACGATGTTCGTATAGAAAACAAGGAATTAATGTTGCTGTTGTTGTTGTTTTTTTAATATTGCTGAAGAATTCGAGTAGTTAAACTCGATACAGCGAGAAGGATTTGATCGCCTCACGCGCGCCGGAATCCAGTCATTAACCCTCTAATCTCCGTCACACGCGACATTTAGGAGTTTAAGGTTTTTAAACATAACCTTGTGGCCCAGTAATTGTAATGTGGACTTCCCGAGTGAGCAGAAAACTTCGTATCGATAAGTGAACGTTAATCACTCAGATTTTCAACTGAAGAACTCTTTCTTTTACCCTGCATTTGTTTCCATAGGACGACCGGTGGTCCAATGGTTTGAGTTCGGATCCTGGTCGCGGGAGAGGTCGGCTTGGTGTACCTCCTTAGTTTGATACCTTCCCCAACACATCTGAAATTAAAGAATTCTGGCAAGGTCTTCGGATAGGACGGGTGGTAGGTTGTCCTGTCTTCTGGAATGCTCTCTAGAACTACCATCTTCCATTCTATGCTGCTACCATTCATATGGTTCCTGAAATACACAGAAAAAAGGTGTAAGATGACAGCAGCCGCCCTTTAAAACCCATTTTCCTTTTAAAAAAATACTTATTTAACAGATCTGAAGCTCTATATAGATATCGTGTGCATGTTGTATTGCAGTTTCTTCACCTCGTCTTTAAAAAAATCGACATATTTCAGATCTTCTTGCCGATTCCAGGTCCGCTTTATCACAGAAGACGATTCCGGACGTCTGATTAAAACGGTCGGTGCCCGATTACAGGTAACTTGGACACAGAAACGGGCGATTCTCGCCGCCGATGTCCTCCGCCGTGCGACAAATTTCCGCAGCAGGTCAAAAGAAAAGAAGAGAAGCTCACTTCCTTTCGAGAGGCGGAACCAGTCTTCCTTCGACCGACGATGACCGATTTGGCAGTCGCTTCGAAAAAGGAGCCGAGATTTTTTCATTTCCCGAAACTTTGCGTCGTTAGAAAGCTCAAGAAAACGTGAGCGTCTTTCCTCCCTCCGTCAAACGCAAAAGGATGTTCAAAAATCCTTTTTTTTTTGGCCTGATGAATAATCTCGCGGTAGGCAACTCTGTTACGAAGACTAGAGGGTTAATTCTGGCACTTGCCAACATCATCACCACGCTAGTGCGAACTAAACTGAAGGGTAAGCTTACGTTTCCGTAAGAAGGATAACTGTTTTGGTGTGCAGTGAATTCTAAGAAATAATTTATAACTGTTTTTTTAATGGTTATGATATACCAAACTACACCAGGGAGAAATGTACTTTACAATATAAAGTACTGTGATTAGTCACTGGACAGCCGTGAGATAACATGCGATTTTGTGTTGTTGTTGTTCTTCTTTTGTGTGGTATAGCTTCATCTGGAAAAGAAAATCTAGTGCCTATTTATCCATGCAGTATAATGACCATTGCTTGTTTCATTTACTAAACATTATATACATATTTCATAACCTATATTCCAATGTATATTACTCTATTTATCTCAAAGCAGCTTTCATACATTTGTATTCACGTATACAGCTCATTATGCCACACACGGACTTTGATATTCCTTAGTCAAAAACCCATATTGTGGGAACATTTTTGACGCTGTAACTACCAAAATAATTGGTATTTTCTTTATCGAGTGAATCAGTAACCTGCCATTTAGAAGAGATTACGAAGAACGACTCTATTGAAGTCAAAACTGACAAGTTTATACGTTTCAAGGGTTAAATAAATTCCCTATTTTATTTGCTTATAATATTTGAAAGTTTTTGATCTTTAAAAGAAGTCACTTTATCTGTTCTTGTCAACTCTCAAACTGACTCACTCTGTCTCCTTAGCTTTGGTGATTTATATATATTATTATCTCTAAGACCATCAAAAGACATTCCAAGATGAAAGAGAATTGGTAAATTGATTTATCCACAATGGCGCTATTAAAGATGGCTAACATGACGTCAGCTCAAAAAAATCATGAGATGACTTCTGGATCATGTAGACTTTTCAGTTTCACTTCCATTGAATTGCGTCTGTAGAATAACTTCCTAAGAATAACAAATCATTGATCTACCTCATAAAGAAAAGAGGATCTATCTTGTTTGACGCAGGGTGAAAATGTTCCTACAAAACATATTTTTTTCAGAAAGATATCAAAGAATGTGTGTGACATGAAGACATTTGGTTTGTTCTTTGTGCCTACATACATATAGATTAGACAAACAGTTTGAACGCCGGAAGAAGGCAGGGGCATTAGTACTTGTCTGCTCTCTTAAGAAGACAGAAAATTGTCCTTTGAGTGACAGAATTTTTTTTATATTTGTGTGCAGAAAATGTAGATTAAAGGGGAAACACTCGTATATAGTTAAATACGTATTACGCACGGAATTGTTTCAAACGCTAAGTATCCGACTTTATTTTAAAAGCTATTTAAAGATTCTTTTCATCTTTTTTATCCATATTTAGATATTACAGTTACTCGCGCTACTCTAGGCTCGGCGTAAAAGCTGCAGATGCAAAAATAGAAGTTTCGCTACTGTCCGACGGCGACAAGTTTCATCAGATTCTCAGCATCAGTGGCGGACACGCACCTTCGGTGAGAGGTTCCGATTGTACCGAAGTCGGCCAAACTGGCGCTGAAAAATAATACAAAAAAAAAAACAAACTTTATACAAGTTGGGATGCAAATCCTTGGTTACGGAAGGACGGTGACCAATCACTATTAGGCTGGTCCTGTTCCCACTGTCGCTGGTGGCATACCGCCATCTCTCGAGTTCTGTATGGAGCCATGAATTCTGCGGAGGCCTACTTTATTTCTGGCCTTCCGTGATGCCACAGAGTCTGATGGCAGTTTTCTTTCCCGATTCTCTCTGTTAAACACTGGCGGCTGTAACCCTGTGATCGATCGATCGAAGAGCAGATGGCGATCGTTAGCCGCCCACGCTACTCCTCGATTGCACTCCGATAGTGGACCATGAGATATAAAGGATGCCTGATATAGCAAAGGGCTCAGATTGTCGAGGTTTAGACAGGTTTCTTATTGTCCGTCTATCGGATCTCGGCGTTAGGTTGACGTTATTTAGCGCCAGCAGAAAACACCCGGATCGAACTCGAAGATCTCTTCTTTCACATCGCCACGAGCTAAACTTGTTTTTGTTGTTGTTGTTGTTGTTGTTTGTTGTTGTTTGTTGAAAAGAAGTAACAACAAGAGGAAAACAACAACAACAACAACAACGTATTATGGAATTGGTAAAGTCAGTTTTCATCATGGACCTGCACAAGATGCAGCGGTCTGAGCGCGAGCCAATCAAAGCAGCTAGATTATCAAAGTGTGCGGCTATAAGAGGATTGCGGCTACAACGGCTAGCGAAACGGAATTTAAGCCAAGGAAATTGTTTCTGATGAAAAAAGAATATATATATCTATGTATATTAAAATGATAAAAAAACAAAAACAATTTTCATTTTCTTTCTTGGAGGAGAAACATTGGGTTCTTAGGAAAATTCCCTGAAATTCTCTCGCGCGATCGATACAGTCCGCCTCCCAACACTGCAGTCTGGTTCATCTTGCACTGGAATTCTAAAGAGTACATTCTCCACAGGAATCAAATACAATGGTCCGTCTCTCGCGCACCCCAGCTCGGAATAACTAACGTTATTACTCTTAACACCAACCTAACTACGATTTCGTCCACGCGGCGAATCGGGGTGATCTCCCTTGATTACAAGACTCCGAGGAGGCGCTGTATGTATGTCGTCCGCCTCACTTTCAACGAATTGGCTTCGAATGGAAGCAGTCTGCCGATCGCCGATAAAGCTTGCTCAAGATTGACAGGGGGTTAACGAGAATGAACGTGAACTAAAGTTCGGGAATTTAAATAAAGAAAAAAAATGGCTGCCGACTGCGCAGAGGAGACAAGACACATTGAACGCAGTAGCTATTGGAAAATTGTTAAAGTGGTTCATTTATATATGTGTATGAATAAGTTAAAATGCTGAATAATAAAACTTTTTTGGCATTCATCGCAGAATCAGTATTAGTGGTAATATAATATTTATGAATAACGAGACACATGATGATGTGGCAGAGATAAAAGATGATAAATGAACTAATTTAATAGCTACATTCAATCGGCATCTAATTCCTCTAAGAAACAGCGCCACATCTTTTGTCCAAAGTCCCGGATAGAGGTTTTGAGTGTAATTTAGTGAACGATGCTTCGTACGCCATGCTTAATGATCATCTAGCTCTGTTGTCTGGTTTTCTGTTGGTCTATGTGCTGCCATATTTGTCCCCTGTCGCTCGGGTCAAGGTTTCGCTCCGGGCCAGTCTGTCATGCTCAGCCGGGGTCGAGTCTTCGACCAGGGAGAGGGTCTGGAAGAACGCCAGCCCGCACGCGACCGCAGAACGAGTGAGTGATGTCCGCCGGTTCCGAGAGGAGGCCAATCAACAGCGCGGCCCGGTCCGGACGACCTGATCCGGGACGATCGTCGGCTCGCCTGATCGATGCCCGGATTCACCCACAGTTGCACACGAACGTCGCCAGGGGGCTCGCACCCTCTCTTCTGAGAAACACCATCGCAGCTCTTCGTGGTAGATGATATTTGCAATGGCTACTGCGCCGCCACCTGTAGAGCAACAACGGCACTACTGATGTTGGTGAATATTGGCGAAACTATACTTATGCATGAATAAAACCCACAGGTTTGTCTGAATAATTACGTTCCTGTCGTTAAGGAGAACGGGGGGAATACATACCTCGCGCACTACCAACCTGCGCTGTTCTGATAGCATCCTTTCTCCATTTCCTTTAAAAAAGAGATGTTCCAAAGAAAAAAACTAGCATAGTCTGACAACGAATCGAAACATTGCGTTCGAAGTTGAGGGGATGAGTCGATAACTGAAATCCGAGGTGATCGATCTTTTGCGGTCACGAAGCTGAAAGAAGGCGGGACTCTATGTAGCGAGAGCGATCGTCGATGGTTATTTCCCCAATTTATTCCTTAATCGATTTTTAAGTGATTTATTATCCTCTAAGCTAGGGAAACACGACGTTAAAATAACCACTTAGGCGCGAATTTTCGGTGTGAAGTGTAGCAGACGCAACGACCTTCGGTTCCTATCTTTAAGATATCACTCAAAACCATGCCTGCTATAGAACCCGGAATCTCATGGTGCCCTATTCGAGCCCTTCCGCTAGAAGGCGCCATGAGCTGAATCTAATATCGGAGGGGGTGAAAGAATCTGTTAAAAATACTGCGGTTAGCGGCGTCGGAGAGGAAGATGCTGAAGGAAGCCCAAGTGGGTAGAAAACGATCCCATGAGATGGGCCAGTGAGGAGAAGAAAGAAAGGGCTGCGCCAAACCGATCGGGATTCCAATTAGAGCTTTCAGCTTTGGCTGGCCAGTGGACTAATCGGTGGGCCACCATGTCGCCCTTTACGCATTAACTCAGAAAATCCACTCTTAACTTTGTTGCTTGGAAACCCATCGGCGTGGACAAAGAAAGAAATATCATCTCCTCGTCTGTACACTTAAACCACGCCAAAATTAGCTTTATAAATTAGCAAACACCATAAACCTCCGACATTAACTATTCAGTTCACCTGTTTTATTACATTACACAATTAATATGGAAAGGTAATGTGTTTTCTATTGTTGTTGCGACGAATAACAAAGCCTTTGACGAAGACCAGCAGATATTGGTGAATAAATTATAAATAAACGGGATCTGTTACGGGTTCTGTAATATCAGCAGGTCCCCGAAGTTCTGCTGTTTTATTTAGTTGCCATAAATGTTGCTGATGGCGTAACAGGGGGTATCATCAAAACATTTGCAGACAGCACTAAAATACCTACTAAATATATTCCGACGTCCTTAATACCGAAGAAAGGGCCGGAAATAATTTCCAGGTAAATTCGAGTAAGTTTCCGAGTCGGTCATTTAAGTAGAATATGGAATTTAGTTCTAAAATAAAAGAAGTGAGATCTCGAATACCGAAGAAAAAGCAACAATCGCCATCGCACGAATGACGCGAGAAGGCATAAATGCGGCCGCAGAAGATGGTCACCTGCCAAGCAGAATGTACAGGTGTGAGGAAGCAGCTGCAGATGAGGCTAGTAAGTCGCTAGGAGCAGTGTAAAACAACTTTTAGTGCCTTTGCATGAATCTCTAGTTTTCCTACATCTGAATCTGAAATGTTCTACGCCGCCGTGAAATTTCGGCCCACTGGAAATTTTCGCCCAGACCATCATACCTCCACCACCCCAGGGATTCTTTTCCATGCGGTTTGCAGGCTGGCTGCATGTTCTACCTCGTCCAGATGACTACGCGCCGTAAGTCACGTGATGATCGGCACCAGTTCAACGGTTACTGCTTATGGCGGCGGGTGAGACGGATACGCATTGCGCTCTCACACAAGGAACCTTCTGTCCAGCCTCTGTCGTGTCAATAGCTCTCTCCACCTTAGAGAATCCGTCGACCGAATACGCTCCCCTTTCTACAAACGTCTCTCTTCAAATCAAATATCTTAACAAATTCGAAGCGGAGGCGAACGCGAGCCAAACCTTTCCGTGTCCTCGGGCCAAACCCAAATCTGTGTTTCTTTGATGTAATTCATTGCATGAAGAAGAGTTTGCGTAGAACCTGAACCATTTTATAAATGCTTTTGTCGTTGGACTTTTGGAAACCAGTGTAACCGAACAAGTTGAATAGATTGCCAGCAAGCGTAGTTAATAATTATAGTAATAATCAATTTAAGAATCGTTCTGGTGGCCATTCCTCTTCTCGGGGGCGCCCGTACGCAAACTGCATGACGGCTTTCCTCCGTCTCTTCGTAAACACTAGACTACTAATATAACTACACGAAGACAGCTCAAAGAGGCAGCTAGCAAACGTCTACTCAAAGACTCGCCTGGAGCTGCTAAACAAAACACACAGATCCTGAAATGGATTTATTTTACAAAATTACACGGCACCTGTTTGTCATAGATTCCTAACAGGCGCCCTGCTAATACACTTTTCAACGACAGCCAGTTGAAATCAATGGGCAAATTTGATTTTTTGGCAACAATCACTTAATTAGCCCTCGGCATCTTCGATCTGGACGTATCGGCAGAGAAAATAAGAAAGATCGATTTCAAGCGCATTCTCGGCACCGCTGCCGTGTGTACGACAGAACTTCCAGACTCTTTAGATAGCGTAGCTTCGTGGTACATAGCAACGGACTTCTGGGGGGAGGGGAAACAATACGAGACGAGCGCGGAATAATGGTCAGGGTATTGGATTTTCTGATAAAACCCGCTGCCAATTAAAGAAACGAAAATTTCAGAGTAAAAACGAATGTGAACCCTTTTGTAAACAGAACTCTTCGGTGCGTAAATATCGGCCGCTACAAAGATAACTAATTAGAAGGCGAGAGAGCGATATTAACGAACACTCGTAAAGGAAACTCCTCGGAAAGTCATAGTTTCCTAACGAACGCCACGGCATCAGTTTATTCCATTGCTTCCAGACTCTTACACTTGAAGGAAACAGGAGAGTGGTTCTGTGGTTCCAGAGAAGTCAGCCTATAAAAGTGACTTATCTTCTAATTAAGTACCATTTAATTTGCTTTATGATAAATAAAAAAGTAATAAAAATTCAGTTTAGCGGCCATAATACATTTTTTCGCCCGTCATAAACCATAAATGTATAGATTTATAAGTCGAGTGGTTAAGTACTTAGATGTAGCTGTATGTGCCATTGATTTAATTTATGAAAAAATGTTGAGATATTTTACTAGTGAATCCATGATTAGAGCTGTCAATGTATGTAGAACAGAGCTACGGCTGGATTCTACAAAGGTAAGCTGTTACGACATCAGCGATTTCTAATTAAACGTATACATGAGCAGTAATCGACGCTTTGACCTTCTGTCAAGGACCAAAGTATATGACATTATAGCCTGGTCTATACAAGTATACCACGTCGATTATAGCCTGGTCTAAACGTAAGCATATGACGTCAAGTATAGCCTGGTCTATACGTAAGCATATGACGTCGATTAAAGCCTGGTCTATACAAGTATACCACGTAGATTATAGCCTGGTCTATAAGTAAGCATATGACGTCGATTATAGCTTGGTCTATACAAGTAAACCACGTAATTATAGCCTGGTCTATACGTAAGCATATGACGTCGATTAAGCTTGGTCTATACAAGTATACCACGTCGATTATAGCCTGGTCTATACGTAAGCATATGACGTCGATTAAAGCTTGGTCTATACAAGTATACCACGTCGATTATAGCCTGGTCTATACGTAAGCATATGACGTCGATTAAAGCTTGGTCTATACAAGTATACCACGTCGATTATAGCCTGGTCTATACGTAAGCATATGACGTCGATTAAAGCTTGGTCTATACAAGTATACCACGTCGATTATAGCCTGGTCTATACGTAAGCATATGACGTCGATTATAGCCTCATGTGTACACAAGCATATAAAAATAAAGTCACCCTTAGTTTTATTTATTGGAAGAGGAATAATTAATGTCAGTGTCCATCGCAAACTCAGAGTAAAATCTTCGGACTTCCGTCATTGTCGGGGATCTACTTTACTGATATACCTGCTGAGGAATGGCGATGAATAATGAGAGGTTTTCTCCCCACTTTCTCGTGTTTACCTTCGATAACCATCGTTTCATTTTCCAAGAAATATTAGTCACCATTTGCATCAAATTCTACGCTGGCTAAAGTTGGCGCTCTGGTGGAATTTGACAGAGCGGCGATTTAGGGAATCTCTAGAATACATCACTGTCTTCGCCAATCGGTGAAAGGGGGAACTTCCGGCTGCTTCGTGGTTCGGTCCCAATGCAAGTAGTCACGACTCCCTTCCTTTGATACACGCATTTAGTCAATTCAGCCGACTGTTTTCTCACCCTTATCGGGTTTCGAAGAGATTTGCCAGAAGAATTTCAGTTTGTTGAGGGGGATGAAGACAGTTGGGTGTGAAACGCAATAACGGTCCATGCTTTTCTTTGGCGGTCGTCACGGGTCTGAGCCCTCACGTGCTTTCACTCGGCTTGTCAACAGCACGCACCTTCCTGGGCGCTCCGCTTTGTCGGAATCTTCTTTTTCACGTTCCACCGGGCATCGACAGCTTCGTGCCATTCCCGGAGAACTCTCACTCGTGCCCCATCCACTATCGATTTCGTCTTCAGCTGCAGACAGAATCTATTTCCCTCTAAGCAACAAACGCAAAGAA
>JACATO010001579.1:0-97240 GCA_018389105.1 Nautilus pompilius
TTTTCTTTTACCAATGGAATGTTCTTTGAGGGTATATTGTTGGTTTTGCTAACTTCCATTAAGCTGGTTATCATTCAAGATGCAAGATTTTCCTTTGCTTTCCTCCTCCAACAACAAACTGTTGATGTCCATACATGACTCTAATATTTTTCTGGAAGCTGATCATGCCATGCCCAAAAGGTTAGCTTATTGGCTATGAAAGCAGAAATACATTGTAATTTTGCTTTGAAAATTCACTGTATTTATTTTTACTGCGTGTAATGGCTTCAATAGGGTTAGTGAGGAATTTGAAACTATCTGATATCTGTTTACACATGATATCACAATACACAAACCTTCATATGGTCAACATGCCTAGCAGATGGCCACCTTACTACTATGCTGGGGGCTCACTTTCATGTATACAGTCGAGAGAATGCATGTTCACGTGCTGATATTGAGCTATTAGTCTGTGTTGTGGTGATTGTGTCATTCCTCATCCTGTGTATGCTGAACATAATCTAGCTTGTTGATGAACTTTGCTTCTCCAAAAGATGTCCACATCTGATAGTAAGAAGTGCACAAACTAAATAGAGAAGAGAAAATGTTAAGCTGTTTTTATATGACCATAGTTCAAAATTTCAAGTCTTCAAGCAGACATCATATGGAAAACAGCTTTGGAGTTTGTTTAATGTATAGAAATAAATTATTGAAGATGCATGGAGGGAAATGTTGCTGAGATGAAAATAACAAAATGAGAAGGTGTTGGTAGCAGAAATTATCTATAAACAAAATGCTTACATCAATGTTGGAGGACCTACTGAGAATACCAAAGAGTTTGATTATCTCAACATGTTCAAAACTTCCACGTTTTGATATTTTCACTTCTATTCCACTGCTAATATATTTTGAACAAAAGATCACTTAGGTTGTCAGTGATCCAAATGGTCTTTTAATGCAATTATTTGATATCAGTGAAATGCATTTCAGTTATGAAATAGAATTTTATTTAGTTTACATATGTAAAATGTTTCTTTATTTAATGAAATTTTATGGTGAGGTTTACTTGATGTATACTTTGTGTTGTTGGTGATTTATATTTTAAGTCAATTAACAATATTATATATACTTTAATTGTCAGTAGTTGATTTTACTTTTGTTGCAGATGCTCCATATGATCCCCCAGTGATTTCCGGAATAAATAGTAACAAATTTGTTTATGAGAATGATAAAGTTAAGGTGTATTGTTCATGGAGAGGTGGGAATCCTGACAATGCTCGTGTGACTTTGAAGTGTCCAGGAAACTCTCCTACCACAGACACGCTAACAGTCAGTAAATACATGACAGTATCAAAACTGATGCATAGAAAACATTGCATTTGCACTGGATTGCACATACTTAAACGGTGATTGGTACATCGACACAAGTCTTCAAAGTTTCTTGTAAGTTCAGTCAAAGAATCTTTTTGCATTTGTATAGTAAAACACCATTTATCCACATTATTTGAGTTAGAAATCTTAGTGAATCAGCAAAGACGTAGATAATTAGATAAATAAACATCCCAAAAGTAAGACCAGGAGTTAAGAAATTTGAATCAGCTGAAAATAACCAACTAATTTATTCTCTAAATGATGAGACAATCTGGCAATTTTCTCTACTTCCATTGAGTTTTATATGCATTAAGTGTATCCACTAATAAAGAAAATTTCAGTGGCACCATTTTCTAGGCAGTCTTTCCCCAGCTTGATTCATTGGTACCAACCAAATTATGGAAGGTCATAAGTTACCAAGGTAAATAGTCTGTTCTTTAATCGTTAAGTAAAAGTCACCCATACAGCGACAGTGTACACCTGTTTTTGTCTCTGGAACCGCAAGTATCTTTTACCCTGTGGACAATGTCATCAAAGATCATATATTTCCTTGTAGCTACTTTACTGTGCTGTTTTCAAATTTTCATTGAAAAAATAAGTAATCTTTCTTTATGGTGCAGGACAGGTAACACATTCTAATGGTTAGTTGACACATTATCCTCCTCCAGCAGGGTTTCCTCAAATTTGAGAAGTTCTCTCTGTTATTGCAAGCAGTGCAGTACACAACCACAGTAACAACAAGAAATGTGATCAATCTGTTAGTAAATCACCTGACAATGTTTCTGTGACATAATGGCAACATAATGCGATGAATTGATTGTTATGTAGCATAAATATAATTCTTTATTCATGCCATTGGCTTTCCAATGAGCTATTTTTGTTTAACTGTAATTACTATGTTACAACAAATAATATGATGCAAAAGGGAAACATACATGCAAATATTTTCTTTTTATTGTGTATTTATTGTCTAATACCTTTGCTGCTGTAATAGTCCATTGGTACATTCATTAAAACTCAATTTGGAGTGGTTGAATGTATGTTGCATGTAGAAGAAAAGCAATCTAATAAACCTAAAAGAACAAGAGAAATGTGGACTCTCTTGTACATGCCTTCCCTTTACTTTGTATTATCAAAACGGAAGAATCTTAACGGTAAAGTTAAGGAGTAAAACAATTGATATCATTAAGATTAATATTGTTGTGAGAGGTATACCTGCTGGGTATTTATGTTTGTTTCATTTATGGAATCTGACTCGTTTTTCCTTTTTTGTTTTTCGTATCATGCGAAAGTTTGGTGTGTATGTAAAGTTGCATATGTGTGTGATGGAGCTGGGTCGATTCCACGACCGGCTGCCACGATTAGCCAAGGGCATCATAAATGTTGCCAAAGTGCTGGTGGTAATTCTCAAGGAAAGTAAATTGGTTTGAAAGCAAGTGTAGAACCATCATTACTAGTTTGTGTCCCCATTAAGGACTAAAGGTGGTAAAACAATCTGGATGTGCTGCGTTGGGCAGCCAAACAGCTGCACAATTGCAGCAGCTCATTAGCATGACTGACTGGTAAGTTTAGTAATCGAATTCGTCAGAATAGGGGAAAAGAAACTGAACTTAATGAGGAATGATTACCATTTGTTGTCTGGTTGTGGCTGCTGTTTGTATTTAATTAATCCATTAATTAGTCACGTTTTTAATATAAAAATTTCCTACCCAATGGCAAAATTTACTGGCGATGAGTTACTCGTTTTAGTAATAAGAGCAGAGGATTGACTTTAGCAGCACAGAAGGTACTCGGACATTGCTGCTTGTACAGTTACTATTCTTGTTTGCCACAACATAATTATAAAGAAAATGTAGAACCTGGTTGGTTGTAATTAGTTTGTACTTTTAATTGCTTTTTATTACTTGAATGTACAGTGTGGGCAATATGGAATAATATCAGCTGATGTGGAGTGAGGGGTGTCTGAGGTAGAATATGCTCTGCATGACACAGAAGCCAAGAGCCCATGAGTGCTCTGGGATTGATGATTATCACTACAGACCGATTAATGGAAACTAGGCTGGTCATCCCAATATTAAATTGTTTTTAAATATAATTTCTATTTGCACGTTATCTTTAAAGTATGTTTGGAATAAAGAGGATTTATTATACTTTCAATAAAGAAAATTAGTTCCAAAACATTAAATTAATTGAATTCATGTAACCAAATGCAAAAGCAAAAAAGGAAATTTTGAAATTGTAAGATTCTTTAATCACTTTTATTGGTTTGGTGGTAAAGTTAGTTTTTAATTAAAAACTGACTTCTTTTTGTTTTCAATAATTTTAACCAGGGGGTGCATTTTTTCCCTTTACATATAAGATCATATTGGTCAATACACGAGCTGGCATACAAGTTATTGTAAATAATTTTATTTGGAATATACAGTTTGAATACAAGGCTCTTCATAATACATGGTTGGGATGAGACAAAAACTGGAGGTAAACATCAGGAAAACAGTAAAACTATGCTAAAGTCTGGAACCTGGTTTGAAATTTGAGTTATTAGCATGTATAGTCTTAATATTTTGAAAAAGCATGTTAATTTTTTAAAGTCTGCTATGTTTGTATTTACCATGGTTAAGGAGGAAGTGCACAATTTAATGCTGTTAGCTAGCTGCTGCCATTTGTGGCATGATAGCAGCATAGGGAGAAAAGACCGAAGATGCTTTATATGGGTAGATCTACACTTTAGAACAATTGTTCATCAATTTGTCATTTGGTCAAGAGAATCCAAGAAGCTGTAAATAGACAGGGTTTTGTAAACATATTTAAAGATGTAATGAGTGTGTGTTTGCAGGAAGCATTTGATATTGAAATCTTTATTCATAGTGAGAAGAAGAAAATCAATGTGGGGATAAACTATCAGCAAAGTTACTAGACAGGTAAATGTGTGTGGATACTGAATGGGCGCTACTACTCCTGAAGTGGAGAAATACAGTCCAGGGGACAAAATGTTCAAAAGACAAACCCTATGAACGATCACATTATTGTCAAGTTATATATCTACACCTATTTAATATTTTAAATGGTTCTACAGATTTTTGATACCAGTTAGTTTGCTACTAGGTCATATCACTACCATCTTTTACTTCAGGATCTATTGATTTATATTTTCTGCTTGCTTTATTCAAGAACGTTAATGGTTGGTTGTGTGGAGCAACCATCTTCACTAAGCCAAAACGACCTCTTCAACAGAGCTTGCTTTTAGAACATTAAGCATCGTTGTAGTAGTGATGTTTTGAACGGTTCTCAGGGTATTCTAAAACGGTTTTATTATTATTCAAAGCTTTAAAATCAAAATACAAAACAAATTTTAGAAATTCTTTCATGCTCCAGTCAATTCTACAAAGAAAATTAATTTCATCTGTAGGCTCCTATCTCCTGTAACAAATTTCTGACACACTGTTCAACGTGTCTGTATTTCTTTCCTTGCATCAGTGTTTCCAGGAGTACAGTGTACCATTTGGTTCTTGTCAGGATTTCCATTTTCAAAGCAGTTATCAAAGTCCAAATGTTGGGATGGTTATTTGTTCCTGTACTTCAAAGGGCAGTGTGAAACTGCTCAATGTTGTTTGTGGATGACATGCTATTTTCAGTGCATTCATGAACATTCCAGGAAGTAATACGGAAAATGGGATCATCATGTCTTCTTCTCTGATGTAACACACCTCAAAGTATGAAACTATTTTTTTGGGAGGAGGAGAATCATCTTCCGCAGTCTCCTCAAAACCATCCATTACATTGTTTCTCTGCACTTGTTGCATTCCTTTCTGTTAGCATCTAACTTTTAGATTAAATTGATAATCTTGACGGTATCTTGGCCTCATGTTTATTTTGACCACTTTTTTGTAAACATTCTTCAAAGATGGAACAAGTGATGTTACTGATGCACCAGGAAAATGGGAAGAGAAACTGACGACCACAGATTTTTCAAAATCTATCGAGGAATCTGGTCTTATGTTAGTTCTGAGCTCTTTGAGTTTGGCAAATAATTGATCATAAGTAGCTTGTCTTTTGTCCGGGGCTAAAGCAAAACATGGATCACTCAGGATGTGTTTGAATGCAGGGTGTACAATTGATACTAAATGCATGAGTTGCATTTAAACATTCCATCCCCTGCCCAACTCCTGATCTGTTCAATATCGACCATTCCAACATGTTTTGCAAACATCAAAGTTTGTGTGGGGTCATCTTCACCACTATCAATCTACAGGAATTGTCACCATAGACAAAATTGCAATATTGTTCCTTAGGAACAGCAGGAGCATTTTTCTTTCCTGCCACCAATTCTGAATATTGCAACTCATTGAAGAGATAGATAGCAATTCTGCCAAAACACAATCATTCAAGTTAATGGAAGCCTTGGAAATGTCAGATCGAGGTGCATTTTATCAGAGAGTTCATACTATTTCCATGTTGGCAATTTCTTTCTTAGGGTTCTTGCAGTAGTAGCATGATTGTGCTCACTTACTATCTTAACGTTGTTTTCTTCATCTGTCCAGGTATGGACTGTTGCTTTACAAGGATGCTTTTCGTGCAGCCACTATTGCTTTGATCTTTCAGCATTTCTTTTATGCTCCTCCTAGATGTAGTTGAAATCATCATCAAAGATTTTCCCATTATGTAATGAAATGATTTCTCACATTTAGCAACTGAGTTTTAAAATGTTTTCTATCACAATGTTCACTTGTTGCTTTATCGTGATTTTATTAGTTTGAAAATAAATTCCACTCAAATATGCATATAAGACAGATGCATGGTAATAAAATGTGGTTGCTCAGTAAGTAAGTTAGTTTTTTTCAGAAATCGTGTTTCATATGTTATAATCCTAATATATTCTTTGTAATTTGTTTATAGACAATAATGGAAATAGTGCAGTGTTTTAAGTTGTATGTATATGGTTAACTTAATGGAAGAGGTACTCAGTAGTTTTGTTGAAGTATTCATGATACAAGCAAAGCTTCTCATGGGAAGAATTAAATTCAGATTGATTGCTGGATGTAAATGAAAGTTTAGTTCACATTACAACAAGAATCCGTCATCTGACAAGTCCATAAATGGTTGAATTAAATAAAGTAGCTAAATGAATCAGCCTCAGTTGATAATACAACACATTCTGGTAGAACAGAAACCACTCGCCATACAATTGCAGTTGTCAAAGAAACTTTTTCAGGAAACCCAAAGAAATCAGATTGGAATATTTTAGAAAAACTCAGCTTTCACCTTTCACCCCTCCATAAAATATGGAAAGGGAGATTGAATATGATGCGTTATATCCAATTATCTGGAGGGATGGTTTGAAATATTGGCAAATTTGACACAGCATTGGTTGTTTCACTCAAATATTTTCCATGTATAGCTTTGTAATAGAATGTGTTCAATCTTACATAGTTGAACAGCTACTACATATTAACTAACTTAGATACTTTATAAACACCCGAGATATACACAAACTCAGCTGCTAACTTGGAATTTCAGAATTTTGTTTAGAAAGTTTTCTTAGTAGTTGTAGCTGAAGGATTAGAGTAGAATGTGAAAGAATGATGGTTATATCTGTCTGAATCTGTTTTGCTTTGTCACTACCATGGTCCATGTGCACATCTGGTTCTGAAATTAAAGATGTTCAGTAAAAGTGGTTGGTAGTGGATTCTTTCCCCTTCAGAGACCCCTCAGCAAGAATGTGGTCTGTCTGTTTCTTAGTTCAGAACACTGAAATGTACTCAGTAAATATTTTAAAACTCCCTCTTTGAATTTCAGTCAGTTTAAAATCAAAAGAGAAAGAGAGAGAGTATAGGTAATGGAAGTAACAATGATTTGGAAATTAAATTACTGTGTGATTGAATAAACCTAATCACTGGAATTTTAGCATCAATGGAAGAACAAACAGTCAACAAAGGCGAATGATTTTCAATTCAGTTTTTAATTAAGGTTCAAAAGTGATCATTGTCTTGAAGTTGACTTAGAAAAAGTTTATTTTGGCAGTTTGCAAAGTTGAGGAATAAGGTGGAGGATATAACAAGAGATCATCCAACCATTTAGATGAAAACAAAGTGGTTTTGACAATTTTAATATAACATCAATTGGATTGTTCTCTATCTGGCGGGGCCACCCTTCAATCTATAGACTCTGAAAATATGTTAATCCAACCCAATGCATTACAAAAAACGGTTTACAAATGAAACATCTGTCCATAGATTTTGTTTTGGTGCTACATGGCAACTGCTGCCTGGGGAAGCTAATAAAACAGCTCTGATTGGGGCACGGTTTGGACCATTGGCCATTTGCACAAACTTTGTCTTTAGTGTGTTGCAGCTCCCTGATTTTGACCACATTTACTGACTGCTTTTTAAAATGCTGTTTCATTGTCATTGTTGGTTCCTTTCACTTCTTTCCATGGCTACATCTCTACTTCTGTACAAAAAGAGAAAGTTGGATTCTGAATGTCATGTTTATGATCAAAGTTGACTGAGCAATATTTGCACTTTATCCAAGAAGCAACAATATGTGCTTTGTCTTGTTAAAGTCCATCGCAGGAAACCAAAGCTTCAACTTGTAACAGCATGATGAGAAGATGGAGGCAGAGAAGCTCGCCATGATTTGAAGGTAGTTAATCTTTGAATTAATATGAAGTTGTATTTTTTCTTTCATATTCGTTTGTAAATCAGGGAGGAAAAACCTTTTATTGTTCCTCTCATCTTTCAGTTTGTTTCCTTTGACCAAGATCTTATGGTTAATCTGTTTTTGAAATTCCCTTTTATTTTATTGATCTTGGGGTTTACAAAAACCTGTGATGTCTGACTGTTTAGGAGCAGCTCAGTGAAGATGTCATCATCTACTTTCCATTAATGTCTCAATGTTGGATTCTACTTAGCTGTTGTTTGTTAATTTTTATTGCAAGATTTTGTTTGTCTCTTTTAGCTCCAAGACAATTTCAAATATGTATTTGTTTGTTCATCCTATTTCTTGACTGGAAACATTGACACATCACGTGACCTCAGGTCTTCTCTCCAATATTTTTTTTTGGTCCAGGTAAATGACATTGGTACAACAGTAAATTTTGTGTGATTTATACCTGGACAAGTGAAATTGGAATAATTGTGGGATTTATTGAGAAATAAATGTAACACAAACTTTTTAAAGAAACAGCACAGTATGATACCAATGGTAAACCTAGTATTCAGGACAAGAATGTGATTAGTATGAATCAGCCCTGTTCATTTTGTAAATATTGTTAATATTTTCTTTTTTATTTTCTTATTTAGTCAGACCAGTGGTAAAAATGATATTATCTACACAAAAATCCAGGGCCGTCGTCAAAGCAACATAACTTGTTACATCCAATCTGATGGAAACCCACCAGAGTACATATTTAGACCATGGGAGCACTGGTGGGGTCAAATCCATCTTCGGACTCTCTCTGGTACCAGCCACCCAAGATTCACAGAAATTGTTTCTTTCTCATCAACGCACCAAGACAGTGGCACCTACAAATGTACAGTAACAAATGGGAATGCACAAACTGGACGCATTTTTTTTCAGTCATCTGAACTAAAAGTGAAGATACCATGTACGTTGTGAATTTTCATTTTCTTTTCTCTCTCTCACACGGCATCTGACAGCTTAGTTTTATTGTTAACATGACTAATCTGCTGAGTTCCGCATGCTTAACGTAAGAATAATCTGTAGTATTTCCTGCACAATTTTACCACAGCTAAATGATTATAATGCTGCTTAGTAATGATACAAGTCACTTTTGTGTCTAAGAATGCAGACAACTTTTATTCAGTTTAATCTGTTGATTATAACCAGGGAAATTAAATAATTACATTTTTAATGTATGGTCTGGGAACAAATACCTGCCTTATAAGTAAATATAAAGAAATTGGCAGAAGTCACATGATTTGTAATGTTTTCTATATCCCGTATATTTAATGAAATGGAAATATTAGTTTTGTTTTATTTTTGCTTGCTCTCTCTGCAGATTATTGTTGTAGTAAAAATTATTTATTTGTACTTGATGTCAATTTATTCTCTATTTCTATTTGTTTTTTGTGCAATAATCCACAATCCACCATTTCACATCAGAAGTTATTCATTTATTCATATTTTTGTTTATTAGTATTCAAATTTCCTATTGAATTGTTTGGTAACAAGTGAAATTTTATACTTCTAAAATCCATTTTTCGGTTACTTGCCAAACAAACTCTTCATCTGTGACCTTTAATCCTAGAATGAAAGTATCCAGTAAATGGGAATGTTGACAACTTCAGATCCCCAAATTGTTTGAAATTCAGGAATGCTGTTAACTGATACAAATATTTATACATTTTATGCCAATAGATTTTCACTACATCTACTTCAATTTTCTTTGCTGGTTCTACTCTGAAATCTACATCTTAATGAGATAAGAATTATTTGTGATGTGGATGCTGTTTGAGGATAATTTTCTAATACTGATTTGCTCAAAATCTCTCCCATATTTACTGTTTATTTCAGCAAAACCAGTCATTGCTTTGCAAAGATTTACTATCAAAGCTGCTGAAGGCGCAGATGCTTTGCTGAGTTTAAAGTTCTATTCGTACCCTAATTATTCAAGTATTACCTGGCTGAAGGTGAACAGAAAAATCAACCCTGAGTACCATTTTGTCAAGGAGAATGTTGTGACCTTCATATCCTACAAAAATATCCTGAAAAAATCTGGTTTTAAGGCTCTGGCTATTATAAAACATCTGAGTCTTGATGATTTTGGAACGTATAGAGTCAACATTAGTAATGCTGAAGGCTGGGTAATACAGCCAATTGTCATACTATTGGGAAGGAGAGGTAATTTAAATACAATAAGAGGTTTGTTAATAAGGTTAGTGTGTTCTTTAACATTTGAGCACCTTTATAATTATTTTATATTTGTGAGCTCAACTAACTTGGACTTTGATGCTAAAAGGTGTCAGATCATAGAATAGGTTGGTTTGGATTTACAATCAGTGTTTGTGCTTCATGGCGATTCTGCGAACCCCACACGCATCACAGGTGTAAATGTCACTCGCTGTCTATCAATTGTATGATCAGTTTACAAAATGATGTTCAAGCTGTAATTAAATGTTTGTCACCGTTCAGGGTTACAGCACAATTTCTCTTTTCAAACATTCTGTTGTGGAGCTTCAAAATTGCTGCTGCTGCTGCAAATGAAACGACAGACAGACAAGAATTTTTCTAAAATGATACGGTTATCTAGTATGGATACAGCAGCATTCCAGCATGAAAATTTGTCTTGGCCATCCCAGGAATGGTATCACTGTGGCAGATTCATTGCAGTGCTGCTTTATTACCATCTGCTGAAACTGAAGTATGTATACAGAAGCACAGAGTGAATATGCTTATAGTAAACTTGGCTGGAGGTGTACCGCATGAATGACCAGGAATTGAATGCCAGGTGATTTTGATGCCACAGCTGAAGGATTGTAGCCTCTGATGCTAAACCTATGGAAATTTACAAAGCAGCATTTTTATCGGAGGTGGGGACGAGTTCACTGTAATTTTTAAGGGTAAAAGGAATGCGTCTGGCATAGATGAATGCCTGCTTAATTAGCTTAGTTAACATTCAGCCCTTTGATGAATTACTTAAAATACTAGTATTGGAGCAGTCTACACGGATGTACCAACGATAGACCAATTTGCTGTTGAATGTTTGGATAACAGACATTTTGTACTTTGCTAGACAGGTGAACAGCAAACCCTGGGGGTGGGCTGAGGCAGTGATTTACTAGATTCCACATAGCTATGGAAATAATAAAATGAATAAATATAATTATATTTTAATGATACTGATCTAACTGAAATGTTTTGAGTCTTTGACACTATCAATTTAATTTGTAGTAGTGTAATAGCATTAGTTTACCTTTTCAGTGATGAAATGTTTTAAACTTCTTTTGTACACACAATTGTTCCATATTCAATAACGTCCATGGATTCCATTACTTCTGTGTATATACTTAGGTTTGATCACCCATTTTGATGTTGGACATATACAGAGATTAGAAAGAAGGTCATTGTGGGTAAGAAATAGCTGTAAAACACTATACATGGAGTTTGTGGTTTACAGTAGGAGTCTAAATCCTTTCAAGAGTCACTTGTTGGGAGTTACAGCTTCTCCCCTTTTGATTATTTCTTGTAATCAAGCACCTGTATTACTCGTCTTCACCCAAGGTTTACAGAATCGATCAAATGATATGGTACGCTATATTTTGTCCAAAAGTTGACTTGAATGTTACGAATGTAAAACAAAAAATATTCCAAGCTTGCAGCGTTGTTAGTTATGTTTGTTTAGTGCTTCAAAGATCACCTGTATGTTTTTGTACAGTCACATTACAACAAGGGAAAGCTGTTTCTGACAATATTGTTACTTAGAAAACCTGGCCTGATATCAGTATTGTACTGTTCTCTGATTCTATAAAATAATTACAGTTATGTATTATTCTGTACTATATGTATAAATGAGAAGTGTGATACCTATAGCTTAGTGCAGAAGAATCAATGGATTAATCTTAACTTGTGACATACAGCTTGAAGATTTAGTTTTCTATAAAGTTCAGTGGCCAACACAGTTCAATAAACTGATGTTTAATTATTTATCTTGCAGAACCTGAAGCAATTGTAGGAGTAGCTGGGGACTTGCCTATTGGAATACCTATTGCAGCCTTTTTTGTTGGACTTGTTCTGACAGTAGGTGTTGCTGTAATTACCAGATATATTTACAGAAGGATGCTTTTAAAGCAAATAGCAGAACATGGTGAGATTTTTAAAATTAATACATGTGAGTAGAGGAACCATTGACCAGGAAAACATTTAGAAATGATTAAACAATATTAGTATATCTGATTGTGATTAATAGTATTGGACTATAAGTAATCACTAGTACAGATAATACATTTATTCAGTATGTTAAGTTATATTTGAATCCTTGTGATTTATTGGTTCTTAATGACTTTTTCACAAAGGTAATTACAATACAGATTTTCTGGTTGAGTTTAAAGTGTCTTTCTAATTTGCACCCATTTAGGATCTTAAGGTAACGTAATTGGATAAAGGGACAAGAAGCTTTAAATCCTATATTAGCCCATTTTATGCATTATAGATGTGTACAGCCAAATAGTTATGTACATTTCATTCCTAACAGCAGAGGAAGACGCCATCACAACATAGAGACTCTTATCATTCCTTAGTTTGAAGGGCAAAAGGCAGAATGACCAGTCTGCCAGCCACATCATAGTGTCATGCTACTATTGTACAATGTCTGTTTCACACAGTCTTGCAAAGTTTATGAATAGCCAAATAAACTGGAGGGGAAGGACTCTCTCACATAAACAAAAACAGAGTGGAAACCTCAATGGGAGCCATTCTGTCTCATGGAAAGCTTTGTTTGATACAGCTGGTACCTGTTAATAACATCATCAAGAGGTAGATGTGTAACACAGGCAAAGCTCGTCTCCATTGCCTAGTTTAAGTTGATAATACTGGTGTTGTCAATTCTGTAAACCTATACACCAAGGGAGGAAAAAAGATCAGATGTCACATTACATGTGTTAGTGGCATCTCCCACTGACAAACTCTGCAATCTCGGCAGTTTGTTCTCCATGATCTTCTGTGTATGCATAGTTTTTCCATTAAGACATTCAGAGTGATAAGGAAGTAACTGAATGGTCTGTGTATACAAATCTTTAATTTTTAGTTATCAATTGATAATGATTGAATAGCAAATTGACTACATTATAGCAATACTGTCATGTACAACTGATGGAGGTTTATTGTAATTTCTGAATCATACAAGTACCTTGTTCATGTATTAATCAAATCCTGTCCAGAAAATGTGTAGAATGCATTGTTCAAGCTTTCGACACCCAGACCATTCTGTAGATCGTATTGCATTTTCAGGTTTTTCACCAGGTTCCAGCTACAATACTGCTACAGTCGGTGTTGATGTTACCCTACTGTGTGTGACTTTTGTTGTTTTGTGGTTGAAATTGAAGTAACCTTAGTTTATGGAAAAAAACAACTCGTGAAGTCTTCTGGTGATGAGGGAATGCTGCTGCCACTGTTGATGGATCAAGTGTTTACACTCAATACAGAAGTTTGGTGCTGAAATTAAAAAAGGCTGTCAGAAGAATGTACATTTTTTCTAAATTTTCTAGACGTTCACAACAGTCATGGAAGAATTACAAAATTAGATATGGATCTCGATGATGGATTTGTTTGGTGTGTAGCTTGATAACAAACAAGTCAGTATCCAGTATGAACAATATGCTAACTCCTAGTTACACAACTTGTCATTTCTCCTGCTATGTTATCGTTTGATCTCAGAAGAGGAATGTGATCGCTATAATACCAACTTTGTGGGCTCTAATGCACAAGGATATCACATTCTTCTACATTGATATCTTATATCTAAAATTAAAGTAAGTAAAATTATCATCTTGTGCAGAAATTCAATGTGACAAACAAATGAGGGAGATTACTCTACAATAGTGTTTATGAATTTGAATATATCATCAGACGGTTACAATAGATTAAGATTGTTTTACTGCAAATCATTTTAGCTTTAATATACTATTTTGGTAGAAGAATTAATTACTGTGATCTTTTTTCTTATAGAAGAGGAGGTTGAGGATTAGAGATTTTAAAGTGATGGTAAGTTTTTAAATTAGTTTGTTTCCTTTTGAAAAATCCTTTTGTTCCATGAACCTTGACACAGCTTACCTTATGCTGAATTACTTTTATTTCAGTTTGTGTGCACACTGCATTAGCTAGCTGCTTGTTTGTTTGATGACAGGGGTATGGCAGAGGATCTGGTAAGGGCTCACAGGTATTCTCAGTACTGGGAATTAACATTATCACGGCAAAATATGTGCTACCAAAATTTCACGGACAGGGTCTTTGCTAAATGTGGATGAACATGTTTGTTTAGTGCTTTTCGATATTTTATCAAATCATTGGACAGCTTTTACTTCCTGGTTGTAAATTCAGGGGAAATAGTACTGTACTTTTCATGAATTAAAATCCTTGACTCTTGAAATTTTCTTTTCGTTCAAAGACCATCTGTGACCTCCATCATATAAATGTGACTCTTGGCCATTATTTCACTGATTTTACTTGTTTATTAAAGTTCTGAAGTGCAAAATGTCTGAGTATTTAAAGGTCAAAACTGTGGGACCATTTTATAAATTTGTTTTGACTTCCCGTTGATGGCACGAAATACGTGATACTGTTTTAGAATTCCACCATATGTTTGTATGAGCAGCTTCAGGTATATTTACGTATTTAACCTGGACAAAGGTATTTGATTATGACGAGAATCTTGACAGGCAGTCAAGGGTCTGTAGAAACGGACAAACAGAAATATGAAATTTTAATCACTTTTTCGTTAATTATCTCTTTCTAGGTTAAGAAATCTTCAGACATTTGGTGCTTCGTGTCTATTTAAGTTTCATAAACTGGGAGTTTATGGTACATCTTCTCAAATTAATTGAGTTACCATGTTGTAGATTGGTTTCAGTTGTTAGCAGATGTGAACATTTACTGACTTAATTATGATGGACATAAAAATGAACTATTTTGTAATCAGCTTTTGTTTTGATTCTGCAGAGTTCAAGGATGGGTTTTGACCATTGGGGAAAGAAAGTGACCAATCCGGTCAATACAGACTGATGTGATTACAGTATTTGTTCAGTAAATCCATTTTGGAGAAGAGAGGCCAAATTAATGATTAATTCCTGCTTATAAATGTAAATGAACCGATTATATATCTCAACTTTTGAAAAGATTCAGTTAATAAACATTTTAGTTTTCTGATTTACTGTTTTAATTAACTTTGCAATCGTAGTCATTACTGAAGTCAATTGCCTATGATTTTGAAGAGGTTGCAAATTGTATCAGTTGGCACAATATGTTGTATATTTGTTCTTTTAAAATAGAAATGACTGAAATAGCAAAAATGTTTGAGATTTCCTATGATTACACCAGGCTAATAAAATCCCATTTCATAGTCATCTTCTGTTGTCACCATTAGGATTAACTTGAGAAGGAATACTGATGTATAAATATCATTGTTGTCTTCTTTAGTGGTGCAAACAGGTCCAGGTAAGATGATCGAATTATTTCATGTCAGGTATATAACCTACTCTGACCCATTTTGATTTCACTGATTTAGACTGATACTCATTGTGGTTACCCAGATGTTTCTGATCTCAACACTGTGCATACCTATTGTGTTAGGTTCGATGTCGATATATTTTGATTTCCTTTCTTAACGGCTCTGCTCAGGATCTTTGAAGCAAAAAAGGTCAGTCACTAGAACATGATTATTCAGATCTCTATAAGCCTATGACTCCAGCATGATCAAGGGAATAAAGATATCTGAACATCTCTCTTCAACATAAATCAAGAAATTCTTCATAGCAAAGTAAGACAACAGTGTTGATGACACTCATCTTTCTTGATTGCTAAAATACCTTTGTGATACAGTTTGGGAAGGCCGGGACCACCGTCACTTGTGCGAGATATGCAAACATCCTCAAGCATGTGTCACAAGAAATCCACAAGCAGCAGTTGGAAATTCTACAGATCATCTACAGTGTTGGAACAAAACTCTTAGTGTATTAATCCTATTCTTTGATCCTTTTCCATAGAACACTTCATTATTCCTGATTCTAAAGTTAAAAAATAAAAGACGTCATTTTTCTACTCACTGAAGAAGTTACTTACTATGTACCGTATCAAAAGATGGACTCTCTTTATTAGCTAGTTGATGCTTGGCATCATCTTTGAATGGAGTATGTAACTGCAGTCAAAAGTGCTTTGCTACAACCCCATTTATAATAGCTTTTCACTATGATTTCTGTCTGGTGGAGCCAGTCATTGAATTTTTGAAAAGTCTAGTAATATTTTTTAAATAGTCCTTGAGAGAACTGCCCCTGAACCTGGTAAGTACACAGAAATTTTATAACAATAAGAAACACTGAATGAACATTACTTCCAATACTTTTCTAATATCTGCCATTGTGATTGTGTAGATTCAACTCTATATTAAAAAAACCATTTAGTTTGTTCTTACAGCTTTACTATGATTATAGTGACAAGAAAAAATAGTTTGTGTTTGTTGTTGGAAACTCTCTAATATCTTCCAGAATTAATTAAGCATTTTTGAAATTTTGAAATCAATTTAACGAAATTACAGGAATTTTGTGATTAAGCTTACTTAACAATTTAACATATCTTTACATCAATAATTGGGTATGATTCACTTTAATCTATTTCTATATACGATGAGGCAAGAAGCTTATTGAAGAGACATCTTAAGTATATTTATCTACACAAATGGTTAGTAGTATAGCAATCTTATCTTATTAAAGATTCAATTTCTCATTAATATAATTCATAATTGTTTCATATTAATACCTGAAAACACTCCTCTATCAGCCATTCCAACCCACCAATTCTAAATACTCAATACGTTCTCTTACACATCAAACAACTAAAGTAAAAGTTTCTCATCTGAATGAATAATTCTTTAAAACATGAAAACTAGTAAAATCAGTATCTTCACGGGTAAGGATTTCATGTGTTCAACATGTAGTTAAACCTGCACTTTACACAGTGCTGTCTGCCTCCTTTTTAGTATATGTTTATCACCCATAGCTTTATTTTAGTTTCATAGCAGCAGCTGCTTATTTCTGATTTTGTATGCCCCTTAACAGCAGTAGGGAGTTTGTGCTTACTGCCAAATTGCATGGCTAGAGAGGGTCTTGGGTTGCACTACAGTCGCCCGTATTGAAGCCATTCTTAGAAAGCTAAATTGGCTGGCATGAACAGTATTCTGCACATACTTGTTGCATCAATCAGGACATTAATGAGAAGTATGAAAACGTTACCTTTCGGTCATCATCCTGTAAAACACTGGGTCTCATGCTGGTAGAAGCAATCCTCAGGGAGTCTTGTAGATGCTGACCTGTCAGTGCATTCCTGTTTCCTGACTTGCAATACTTTGTATTGCTGCAGAACTGCTCACAGATATCAGTTTCAAAACTTGACTACAAAGCTTTGGATATTTGGTTTTTGCCAGAAATAACTTGTAGAAATCCACCAGGTCCGTTGATCTGAATTGTTGTTTGTGATCCATGCTGCATTGCAGGTCAATCACCTCTAATTGAAACTTTACTGGAGCATCTTCAGGTTGACTTTCAAAAGACACGAAAAACAACTGAAACTGCCACTCATAAACACACAACTCGTGGAATCTTCGTTCAAAATCCACTCAGTTTTTTTATCTCAGCTGGATACATCTCCCTATCATATTTTCTTACACATGTCTTGAAGACATGAAAATGTGTTAAAACATTGGTTCCAAGCTAATTCTCCAAGAGCAGCAGTTTAGTCTGAAAAGCTGTGATTTCTCTGTAGAGTTGATTAATTAGTTGGTTCTTTCCTTGTCATTTGTTGAACAAGACATTTAGGTAGTCTGTGTTGCCTACCAGGAAAGCAAAATCAGAGATCCATTGGAGATCAGAAAACTCTTTCGTGTCTTTTCCTTTCTCTGTAAGGTACAAAACAATTGCTTTACGGAGGTACCATTCATGGCCTGGAAGAAGTTCACAAAGCTGCTGATGCGTCAATGAAGTTTTACACCTAATAAACTTGAACCACCTGACTTTTCATGACATCAGCAAAAGCAATAGATTTTGCAGCAAGAGACTCTTGATGAATGATAAAATGACACCAGAGTGGAGGTGTATCAAAGTTGCAACTTTGCAGCTCCTTTATCATTCACCCTTGAAATCCTATTCACTCATTGGTTATCTGACCATTTTCTCATGAGACAAGCATAAAGCTAGAAGCTCATTATCAAAGGGTTGGAAATATTGAAGAGTTCTCCTGTATCTATCTCTTGCTTCAAGGCCAGCATCTCTTGTTATTTGAAACCTTGCACTGAGTCATCCTAATAAAGATGGCCAGTTGAGAGGAGTCACAGCACAATCACTCCAGGTAAGATTCTTAGGAGCAGACTTCTTTCTTGGACAAACAAAATTGGCAAAGATCTGAATGCACTTTACTGAAGCTCTCTCTCTCCCTCATTTAATGGCTTTATTTTCTTTCCAATAACTTTGGCTATCCTGTAGTTTGCTGTTATGGAGTCTTTGGCCTCTGCATCACGGTTCCTGAAAATGCTCTGCCTCACTCTGAAGCTGTTAAGAAAGATTACTCACTTTGCATGGCGAAGGTCTCATCACAGACAAGGCAAACAATGTTTCCATTCCATATTGAAAATTCTGTTTTCCGACTCAATTTTCTCTCTCCTTTTGATGAACCATTGCAGAAATGATCCTTGGTCTGTTGAATTTTTTTCAAAAAATGGCATCAAAAGTATTCTCCTGCCACTCCAGCCTCTATGGAAACCTACAATGCAAGATCATAACCTCAGTTACTGTAACAAATAGCAATAGGATGGCCAGAGAGGAAAAAGAAATTGCAATTATAATTTTTTTCAAAATTAAGAAATAAGACAACTGATCATCATATTATCCTCACATTCAAATGAATTTTCATTCCAAAAGATGACCATGAGAATTTTATTTTCGGGAAATGAATAAACAAAACTGCTGGTCCAAGTTTGAACACATGAATGTATATTGCCAGCTCTTAAGGAGAATACTGGTAAGAGCTTCCAAAGTCCAGAATTTTCCCAGATCTGCCATGTGCCATGTCCCAAGGTGACCAAGCTATATTTGATTGTTTTGATACTACCTATTCAATTAAAACATTATGCTTTAAAAATGCTTCAGGGGTTGTCTATTGCCTACCACTGCCATAAATAATCATCTCCCCATATGATGAATATAATGTGTTTTCCAAATATGAATAACCTTTTATTACCAATGTCCAAATGTCGGTTGATTTGTGAAAGAAATAACAAAATAAATCTTTAATCAGGTTGACAACAGGAATTGATGGAGTGCTCTCATCGAGATGACAATGATGAAACTGTGTCGTCATTGAATTTTCTGGTAAACTGTATTATTTAAAATGACTTTAATTATTGTCCTGTTTGTGTATTTTCATTACATATTAGTCAAGTCGGTCTCAATATATAAACGCGTGTACATTTCAAACGCAGATAACTTTCATTCAAAAGGCAGTAAGACGTATTACAGGTCTCAGCTGCATCCCTGAGGCGATGTTACTGCACTCTATCTTGAATTGATCATTATTACTAACACAGGATATTTTCTCAGTTGTCTCCATCGCACTAAACTCAGTGATTGGGGAGCTCATTTTTCATCCAGCATCATTCAATGGCCAAAATCAGTTGTTGTTGATAAAGAATGAAATATTTTGCTGTTTTCCATTTCTACTGATTTCACTCCAAGCCACCACCACCACCACCATACATATGAGGTAAGTAGTTTGTGTACCTGTGATCTAACAGAACAGAAAATATATCTCCCATGTTCTATTGATTACTGAACATGATTTTTTAAATTTAATCATAGAAACCCAACGAAAATACCATGGGGGGGGGCGTTGAGAGGCTGTGTTAAATCAAAACATGCGAAATGCCTACTTCTGGGTAACTCGTGGTCAGTCAGGTACAAAATGATTGTAGGTTCCAAACAATGGAGTCCCTTCATTGCCAAAGCTCCAAGAAAGCCAGACTGCTTGTCATCTGCCTAAATATTGAGGTTTCTCTCTTTACTATGGAATCCTACCCAGCATTCTTTCTCTCAGGTTTATACTGAAGTGCAGTAGGTGCCTGTCATCCTTTGATTTTCAACGAGTTACTGCTAAAATTCCTCGATGTGCTACCTTTCCAAAAGATATTGTTAAATTCTAAAGACCCTGTTCTAGTGGTTAAATGATAAGAAGCTAGAAGTAATCTCGCTGATATTTGTTAACACAATATTAGACATTTTCATTGGTAGTTGATTTTTCAAGCATTTTAAATTATTTATCTGCTTTGTGTTTGCTATAAGAATACAAATAATTCTTGAAATTACAATGCTTAAGGGTAAAATCAAAATACAAAGAATACCTGTATTTCTAGGTTGCATCATGTAAACCATCGGACTAACAACATGTAATATATTACACATTGACAGTACATTTCAACCTACG
The DNA here is from genome assembly GCA_018389105.1 of Nautilus pompilius. Taxonomy (NCBI): domain Eukaryota; kingdom Metazoa; phylum Mollusca; class Cephalopoda; order Nautilida; family Nautilidae; genus Nautilus; species Nautilus pompilius. The sequence goes on from JACATO010001579.1 coordinate 20,548, forward strand.
AATGATTGTTAAAATCATTCTACCTGTAGCATTGTCTAGAAATTTTCAAACATAATATATACTAAATATGGCAAGATTTCAAAGCTTCCACTGATGAATGATGGGTTTATCAGAAAGACAAGCTAGTGAATTTAGTAACTGATCATCGTTTGTTCTCCAGTTGACTTCAGGAATGAGAATGAAAACGCAGTTGCCTCATCATACGATTAAGAGGATTTCATGTATTTTAAATTTGTATCTACCTGTGTGTCAGATGACTGGGAGAGAAGAACACATTCACAACACAAATGGAGTCACAGAGATCCAGAAAACAACCTTTGGTTAAAGGTGAGGTTACCTTTAAGATTTCAGGTACAAAGATCTAATTTAATTTCTTTTCTTTGAACTTGCATGAAAAGTAATAGTTTCATAGAAATGTTTTCTGAAGTGTGATTTTTATGATCTCAAAGCTGAGGCACTTGACATTCCCGCCAGCCATGGGTGATAAAGTGATAATCACATAACACATTCTAATTGTTAACTGCAATAAAAGAAAACACAAAACGTCTGACATTCTCAAATAATATTTTTGATGTTACAGACACTTTTCAAACATCTACCCGTGTTGGCGCTCAGTATGCAGAAGGGAAGCTACAGAGGTCCAGCACATTTACTAACAATATATCGTGTCAAATATTTTTTGTCACAAATAGCAATTACACTAAACATAATACCAAAAGGCTATTGATTGAAACAGACAGTAGTGCAAAGAACCTTTGTAAAATTAGGAGAATAAAATGGGCTAAATTTCCGTTTAAAGGGACACAGCTGAATTATGTTCTAATGTTAAACATGCACAAACTGGCATCCATATTAGGAGGTCACTATACAGAAACCTATCTGCTTTTCACCATCAATTACTCTCGAGAAAAGTGGGTTATAAAATTTGCTGAACCATGTATCAAACTATTAACCATAACTTGTGACAGCAAGCATCTGTATGATTGCACACCCAGCTAGTTATTTCTATAATACGTTATTTCGTTTTGTTTCCTGGATGTTTTACAAGAGTTGTCTACCTGTGGTTCCCAGTAGATTACAGAACCTCCAGTTAACCTACCGATCAGTGTACAGAAGGACGTACTTCTCCACGAGATGAGATGGAGCCAAGGACTCCTGAAGAAATTCAAAAGTTGTCTTGCCAGTCAGTGCTAGTCAGAGAGATTCTAAAGCAGAGCCCCATAAAGTAACTACATTAAATTTGTGAAAGTTGCTTGTCAAAAAACAAAAGTCATGGAAAGTTTTCTTCACAGATGTTAGATTATTCAGATAAATACAGGTCTGCTTTCTTCAAACAAAAAACTGCTGAATTCATTTCAAGTTCCAGGTTTCGCTGTCCTTGCTAGAATTCCCAGTATTCATAGCAATGCTTGAACGTTTATGATTCATGCATAGATGTGCACTTCACCTGCCTACCACCATTTTCTGTGATTACCACTCTCAGGATTCAGTCTTTTTGCTTATTCACTTATCAGTATCATGGAATGTGTAAATGATACTCACCAAAGGCAATGATGTGAAGAGTATTCAGGTCAAACAAATGGCAAAGACAATTTAAGGATTCAAGTTTCCACCTTGGGCATAGTGAGGGAAAAAAACATGAATTCAATTTTCCTACTAAATAAACTACTAGAAAAAAGATGATTTAACAGGTAACAGAGCCAAGCTGACGTCTGAAGGCCAGTAGGGTGCTAAGGATGCTGAGTCATGTAATTATCACTAAAACTTTAGTAATATTCATTTTCACCTATAAATCATTAATCAGACTCCCGTTTGAATATTTTGTTCAGTCCATCGGCATACCTGTGGGGTGGAGTGTACAAGAACCGGTGGAAATATCCCCCGGATATTTCTGGTAAATTTTGTTAAATTTAAAGATTTTAAAAACTCTATTAATTGTGAAAACACAGAAACTTCAACTGCATATATCAGCCTATACCCACTTTCTTCTTGTCATGATGCAATTCCAAGTTTTCAGTTCATTCAGGGAAGCAGTGCACGAAGATCTAGACAGTATCTGATACAGCGGGGACATCACATCACTAAGGTTGCCTAATAAAATGCATGAAAAACATCTTCAATTAGGAAATAGAAACATCATGTATTAATCAGATATCTATTTGGAATGCCTTACTATAGCAGGTTGTGATGGAAGCCAAGGGGCTTTACCTCACTTTTAAAACATTTCTGTATACAAAATATCTGCCTCTTTTGTAATATCTTGTTTCATTTCTGATACACCCTTATGCTGAATAGAGACAAGTTAACATAAATATCAACAAGATTTCAGATCTGACAGAAAAAGTATGCAATACAGTTTATTTTATGGATGAACCGATTAAAGCCATCCACTTCCATTATTGGCCTCACAGAAGAACTGCTCTCAAGTGCACTAACCCATCACCACAAGGGACACGGACTTACTATGTAGGGGAGAGTGGGACACTGAAACAAAGCTGATAAATTCATAGGTGTGTTCATATCACCCTTGATGAAGAACTACCGAACTTGTGATGGCAATTTGTGTCTGTCGTACGTGGCATGGGTATGTGTAACACTTTATAGAAACAGGGACTGAATGAAGAATATCCCCGTGTGGACTTCATATACCTGTTACTGTAATACCTCGATCACCACACCGTGGCATAGTGGGTGAGGTGGCATAATAAACAAGGTTGGCATAGTAATTGAAATGGAATTTTTTCATGAGGACGTTTGAACACCATGGCACATTGTGCAAGGTCTTCATGTAACCCCTGACTTGTCCCTTCCAGTGACATGGGGCACCACATCACCACTGCAGCTGAATGGGTGAATTTATCGTATTTTTGTGAAACTGTTACGTACGTCCCATAAAATGTCTCTACATTTAGTCTAATCCAGATGGCACCACAAAGGAAAAATGTTGTAATTTCTCAGTTGATTTCAAATTGGAGATGGCCATTTATCTGTTGTATATGGCCCGTTCTCCTTCAGGTTGGCCCACTCTAACGGTGACTGAAATACGAACTGAATATGCCTACATATGGGAACTATATGTTTTTGAGGGTTTTTACAGATCAAAACTGGAATGTGTATTATGCACAACAGTGCAGAAGACATGGCATGTTTCAGTGGTTTCTGTGATTTATTAGTCTTAAATTAAAATCTTTAATGAATTGGATATCCAATTCCAAGAGTTTATACTGTGCTAATTTAGTAAATTCAAATAATCTATCTGAAAAATATTTTGCAAACAAATTAGTTTATTGCAGACAACAAACTCCAACAAGTCTCAATGAAATAAAATTATGATATCAAATACTTTAAATGATGCGATAAAAGTCTTTGTTAAGCTCGCACGACTTGTCAAATGTTGGGAAGACAACAATTATTCTGGAAATTAGATGAAATGACAAATTTATTTAATAGAGCCTAAATGAGAACAAAATATGTTAACTTAGAATAATTATAATTAAACACTGCCTTATCAGAAAAAACCTTTTGTCGTTATAACCACCAAGCAAATTCTAGGCATTCTATCAATTAAATTTTCAGAGTAGACTGGTATTAGTGAGTTCTGAGAAATATTCAGGTACTGCCCCAACTGTTGTATCGTACGTCATGTGTCATTTTTCTGTTCAACAATTCCAAAGGTAACACATCTCGGCATCATGCAGACAAAGAAAACATCTGCTTATGAAGTCGTCACATCAACAAATTATTGCCTGTGATCGTAGAATAATGCAGTAACTGTAATACGCTAATCACTTTAGCGTTATCAAAGCTGCCGATTACCGAAAAATGGTCACAAATCACCTTAAAGAGTAAAATATCAAATGTGTTTCACGATCTATTTCTCCCCAACCCCGACGTCACCTAAACCCTATAGAACATGTCTGGGATGAGCTCTCTTGGAGCACAGAACAATGGATACATGCATCTGGAACCATTTCTGCACTGTGCCAGATATCAGGTGTATAGTATGAAATGCAGGTGTAATGCTGCAGTGAAGCATAGAAATATCAATGCACACTACTAAAGGTCATGTGACTATAGGAGAGGCAGACTATGACTTATTCCCTGTAATTAAGATATATCTAGATATTCTGCAATTGAATTCTATGTCACACTTTCTGATTAGGTTTGAACCCTGTGCAGGTTTTAAAATCCTAAATGGCTATGTACAATTTATTTCCCTATATAGTTTAAATCTTTTGTCAAGTTGTTATGGTTGCAAGACCAATGTGTGTGAACCATAATATTTCTTTTACATCCATTCTCAAGCAGCTGGTAAGTGTAGCCTAGAGTGAGTGAGAAGTACTACTGCAGCCAGTCGAGTCAAACAGATAACTAATACTGAGGTAATGACAAACAAACTGATAATCTAGAATACTGATTACAGATATCTGTGTATTTCCCTCCTCTTATTCCATAATATTAGTAAATCCACAAAATAGGAATTTAAAAAAAACAGAATAATCATGTCTACCCCCCATTGTACCTCTAATCCAAACTGACAACCTGCTTCATCTTCAGCTGTTTTCTTGTCATGGTTGAGTCTGATCTGTTCCCTTTTCTTACATTTACTTTTCTCTGCCTGTCCTCCTATTTCTGATTCAAAGTCTGAACAACGAATTGCACTGTTTATCAAAAACAAAATTTTAGCAAAATTGTTTACACGTTTTCAGTAGCAGGAAAAGCAAACAAACTCCTCCCATCAGATTTGTTACAGCCAAACCAAACAACACTCTTCAGATCATCAATCAAATTAAACCCATGTTCAGATCATCAGATAGAAAGTATAGATCAACTTACTGCAGAGACAAGTAAAATGACAGGTGAGCTTAGTCCAGAAAGAACAGAAGTTAGAAATGAAATGAAATTTCCTATATAGTAAAAAGAGATCAGATGTATGATTCAAGAAAATGTTCAATTGTTAATACAGTTCCTCTCTGTGTAAGCATAAAATGGAAATTTTTTAAAATTTCACTGGAGCATTCTTAAATCATAGACAATGCTTTCCATTAAATTATAAACAAACATTAATATTCAATAAACCTACCTTAACAGAAATGTCTTGCTACTATGAAAATTGTGCTTCTTTGAAGAAAAGGTATCTTTATCTCTACCAATGAGAAACCTTACCTCCAGCCTGGTTGAGGTGCCATCTCTGACGTAATACTGTCACTGGACAAAAACATCTTTCACTGCCTTGCACAAGGACCACACCTTCTTGGTAACAGAAAGACTACATGAATTCACCAAGGTTTCTTAAAGCAAGGAGTAATATCCAGTACAGAATCACTTGTAACAGCATGTGCAGTCAACCTGATCTATGACAGCCATCTTCTGCATGAAATCCAACTGTCCACATTCCACAGGTAAAGCCGCCTTACACAGAAAGTACAAGGTCAATTAACAAACACAAGGATACTGTAAATCAGTCGTGTGTCTACATAAGCAGTGTTCCTGGGTGCAGTCTAAGAAACATATGTATCTAATGGAACTAATCTTTACCTGTAAACTTACCCTAACATGCATATTTGATGTTAAACATTCTATATAAAAATAAATTGTTGTACTATTTTGTTTATTATGCATGCATACAACATGGAAGTGAATGAGTGGTAACATACATTACATGACAATACAAGGACTGACTGTAATACCAATTTCCACTTACTAATGCTACTTTTACCCCAGTAGTTGAAAACCATAGCCTTGATAAGCACTTCATTACCATAGCTGCACTGTCTTCATCCACAGGCATGCTATCTAATTGATCACCACCAAGAGGGATGGTTCCCTTACCAGAAAATCTTAGTGTTGACTTTCAACACTGACTATGTTGATGTGACAGCCTATGTTATCATGGCACCAGTAGTTTGGGTTAATATTTTCATTTCTAGTTTTTCTGCTCTTCACTGACAGTTTCCATCCATTTTGTTGCAATGATTTTGGCTGTACACCTTAAAGTGTTATTAATTTGCATTCAGCCAACTTCTACTTCTTTGGAAACTTTTCGTTCTGACCCGTTGCTTTCACACACATGCAGTGTTCTTGGAACTTCCATTCAAGAGGTGAGGACAGACGTTTTGCCTCTCGTGGCCAATTTCAAGCAAAGTTTCTGTGGCAAGCTACCTTGGCTCTTAAAACGTGATGTGCCACAAAGTCACCAAAGTTACTTTCATGAAAAAGTATTATAAGATGTAAGCATGAGAACAATTTACTAAAGCTTTAAAAAACACACCTCATTTACTATAAGCGACAGTTGAAGAATGTCAGGGTACTGTGGCTGAGACGTTTAATCACTCAGGTCAAAAGTAAACAAGTCTTTGTGAATTTCATTTTGTCCCTCCAGTTGGCCACGACTGAAACGCCACCTGAAACGTAGCGCCCTTGAAGTCAAAGGCCATAAACTCACAGCCCCACTAATCTTACACAGGCAAATAATTAAATTGCCCAAACCCAATGCAATCAAATTGAAAAGGTACATCCTTAAGTTTCCATATCTAGCCATTCTAAGGGGCCCATAAGTGCTTTTGGGATACAGAAAGACTGGCTGCTGCCCACAGATACAAATGGCTGCCTGTACAGTTGGAAAAGAGAGAGTACAACATCATAGTGAGATAAAAGCCATGAGAGCTGTACTTAGCATTTAAGTTAGTGTTAACTGATAAATTTAATTAAATGAAAAAAGGAAAATGGATTAATGGTGAACAAACAGGGATGTAATGAAGGAATACTATTCTTTAATTTTATGAACTCTACCAAACAATGAAGTGCCATCTTTTATCATTTAGTAACTCGCCACAATACAAACCTTTTGTTAGTTTAAAACCTAAAGGTTCGAAGCCATACTTCAGGATGTCGGTAAACTATACTTGACAGACCATGTGATCTTTAACCAATGGGATCAATGACATGAATTTTGAAAAAGATACATATATGGACCTGTTATTTTCCATATATCAACTGACCACAATTTTTAATATTTGAATTCAAAACTTTCATGAGAATATTTGAGAATCGTTAAATTAGTTACATCTATAAAGATGTTTAGCAGAACAAAAACACAGCATGGCAACTAAACATACCCAGGATTGTATAATCTGCAGTCTTCTGTCCATGTTGGGTATCATAAAATGGTGCATGCCATGGTCTCTGATCCATTTCCATTATTCCTTAACCATACAGTGAAGTGTCACGTTTCCTGAAAAAGATATGGCTTGTTATTTCTTCATTAATTTGTTTTACCTACAAATAAAATCTCCTGATCATAAATTATTCATGTATTTATAAAACTTGTGTAAATTATTTTTTAAAATTGCCATTAATATGCAATGTAAGTTTACTTGTTTCAATTTATTTTCTCCATCTTTTAGGATTACTTAACGCCTCCATGCCAGTGGTAGTTTTAATTTTAGCTTCTACCAAAATTTTTCCTTCCAGAATAAAACCAGTTTGCAACACCCTTTGCTGAAACTGGAAGCGGATTTGGCAGTCACAACATACTTTTTTAAGTAAGGGGGAAACAAACAATCTTCTGTCTTCTCTACAGACCCCGTCATGACTTCAAGATCTTGAGGAAATCTTGCAGAAGTAAGCTAGAAAGGGGAGAACAAGAGCATCAGCTTTAGTGACCAAGAAAGTTATCTGGGTACAGTTTGGCCATGCCAGTCAATAGTTATTTGCAGAAACACCACCACAAGTAGCTGAAAAATTCATATTATAAATCCTCTGTATAACTGAAGGAAGAAACCTATGCAGTTGGACTGGCACACAAGGCAAAGAAGAAACCACGTCAGAAAGATAATCAAAACAAGTCAGATACCAACAGGATTCAAACTCTGGGCCTTATCCACAATAGGCTTTTGCAGTATGCACACAAACCATGGACGGTAACTTTTTCTTCATCAATTCCATTACCCACAGTAAAAGTGTAGCTTTTGTCGCCTGGTCTGTCTGTTAATGAATTGGGGCTGGAACACTTAAATGTAATCAGTAAGTGATACTTCGTACAGAAGAAATCCACATTCAGGTGACCATGCTAGTCAAGTCTAGTTGAGTGAGAGTGCGTGCAAAATTCCTTATTTGTATTGATGGTCAATGACTAATGTTCTGTCTGTGTGTCCTGTAGTCAACCTATTGGAAATTCACTAAATGTTTTGGTCAGTACATCATCATCCTAAACATTTTCTTTCCTTACTAAAAAATGGACTTCATGGTTAGAAGCTCATGACATAGCCTCACATCCAGTTGGGTAAGTTTCTTGTCTTCTTCATACTCACTTCAAATCTATTGGCATGGAATGGTTCTTGGCCATGAAGATCTCAGGAAGCTCAATTTCATCATCAGAGACCACACAATCATCGTCATCTGGACTTCTACCTGGAAGTATATACACCGTTTTTACAGTGTTTCTTTTCCTATCTCTCTCAACATAAGATCTGTTGTCACGTTTGACATCCGTTACATCCTATTTCCATCTGGAATCAAAACGTATGTTGAAATTAACTGACTGCTCTTGTCAGGTTATGTACCAACTTTTCATGGTGCTTCTTTACTGTCTACCTTTACTCGTTTTCTGATTATTCTGGTCCAATTCTCCTCTTTTCATGGACAGAAGCTTGAACATGTCATCCTTTCATACATCTGCTGAGCAGGGTATACCCCAGCATCTTGCTTTCCTATGTAACTCAGCAGCAATAGTGCCAATTGCACATCATAGCAATTTTCCATTGTCATATAGATGGCATTTTTCACCAAATTCACGCCAGATTCCCATTCGATTTTGGATAAACAGAAAATAATATCTAAAGCCCAATTTTCGTTCTCATGCAAACTTTTAAGTTTCTGCTGCTAAAATCGGTGACCTGTTGTCACTAATCAGATTCAATTAATGCCTTATTGAACGAAATGAGCTTTCAATTCCAAGATGATCTAAACTCAAAGTGTTATGGCCATGCAGTGACCTTCAGTAAACCAAAGTAGCAGCCAAATACTATAAAATAATTGACTGAATTTCCACCATTATCGTCATGAAAATTTTCAATGTTTATTTCAAACTTTTTCAGTTTCCAGCATTAACAGATCATACAGTCGTCAACAATTTGTTTCACTTCATCTGACATCTTTAGGCAAAAAATCCACTCTAATTCTTGCAAATTTATGATGTTTTACTCACATATAGGTTTCTGTTCATCACTGACTTCAGTTCTCTCCATATCATGACTGTGTCCATCAAAGATCACACTCACTTACTGGCAATGTCAATGTTTTTAGTAACCTTTGTTAATACCATTGTATTTTCTCAGGCCATCCATGATCAGATATAGTATTTTCTGTATGTCTCCTTTATTTTGATAGTTTCTAACACAACCATTTGGTCAGTATTGACTTTCACAGACCTGACTTGACTCTTAGACACTTCCACAGTATTTGCTAGAAAGAGTTCCTCATCCTCCATGTACTAAAACTCAACATCATTGCCTGTCATCATTTGGATGCATCGCTCAGCTTCCTTTACAGGAACCATGCAACTGAGATTTATAATTGTTCTGGATATGTCCTGCTTGACCCATTCTAGCTCAAACACCACAAAAATGATACCTTTTAATCTGTGTCCATCTAAATACAGTTTTGTTCAGCGATTACCAAACATGCTCAATCAGCTTCTCATCTTATCAATGTAGTTAGTAGCATCATCTACTTAGCAAATTCAAATTATGCTACTACAGATGCACTGTTCTTTACTCTGTTGAATTATCCACACAACACTTCAGCCAGTTAACCTCTGTTGAGGCAAAGTTCCTGCTGATTCTGGATCATTTCAAGATTCTGAATCATATCACACAATTGCTTAACACCACATAAATCAATCTCTAAATTCTACTTGATGTTTTTATCATCTGCCTGGGTGCCCTGTGGTTAACATGTCACCCATGAGTGTCGCCCCGTCTTGTTTCACTAGTTTTGTCATCATGTAGCTCGCTTAGCTTTCATTTTAGTCATGATCAGTAATCGCCTCATTGTTATCAAATCCAATCACCATGATGATGGTTGCTACAAAGATGACAAAAATTGCAGTACATTGTTGGTTTTTTATTGCAACTACTTTGAAAGTAAGCAGCAATCTTCATATCAGCCAAACAAACCAATCATTTCAGTCAGCTTGCTGGACTCTGCATCAGGTCCATATATGACCCCACACTTCTTTCTCACCAAGTTTGCTAAAAGCTTTGGCGTCATTAAGTCTCAGCAACAAAGCATAACCGCAGCATGCCACTGTTTTCAAACAACTGCAATCTGCTTGACCCAGAGGTTGGGTCATCACCAGGGACTAGCACACTCTACTTTACTAGGATGTCCAGCTTAACCGTTACGGTGTTTATTGCAAGATTATCAGTAGCTTCATCCATCACGAGACCTCTGGCAAACTGGGATCACTCAAGCGTTGTCATTCCTAGATTTCCCAGGTGATCACTCTGGTTCACTCGGCATGGGCTTGCTTGGTAGATGAACATGTATCCTTGGAAGATCAACAAAAACATCTCCAGTACCATCATCAAGCGCATCAGAAAACATGAGGCACACACAACAAGTTTGTCACAGCCAAGATTACCACACCTATAGAGCCATTTCTTGACCAATTTCTTCTGCTAGGCGGTTTCTTTGTGGATGAATCTTTGTTGTTGAATCTTTGTTGTTGTTGTTGTTGTTTTTAGGAAGCATATGTGACAATCAGTGCCTGTCATCACCTCAATGGCCAGCTTCGTCGTCCAATCGCCAGTCACACCAAGGGCCACTTCACGTGTCTCAAACCACTCGATGTCGCCACCATTGTCTTCATGGAGCAGAAGGATGTAGTTGGAAGATCTTCTTCGTGAATTCTGTCTGCTGTGACAGTAGAATTTCATCTGGCTCCTTGCTGTATGGTTTCCCTATTGGGGCTTCTGAGACAAGCATAATTTGCTCACCTACTTCTCGTGGCCACCAGCATTCAGTCGTAGCTCTGGTCTTGGCACCAGTCTCTTGGTGTCTGCATGATTCTGAACTTCTCCATTTCACCTGCTTAGTCACCACCCACCTCTCATGGGTAGCAGCTCGGGCTGTTTTCTTTCTGCTCCCATACCCGCACAACACAGCCACCGTGTCTTAGAAAAGCAACTAAAGACTCCTTCCGTCTGCATTCCAAGAGCAGAAAGAGTTGATGAATCTCTGTTCCCCACCTGCGTCCATGTACCGCTGAGTGACGGACGAGAAAGTGCGTTATTCGCGTCGGGGGGTCAAAGGTCATCATCGCTGTGTCCGTGTGTCGTGGAAACGAGCTGCAGGCGACTCGCCAGAACGGTGTAGGCCTCAACCTTTTCTCCCTTTTCCTAGACTTTCCTTCTTCACCCTTCTCCTCTCCCACGCCTGCTTCCACCTGTATTTCTTCCCCTCGCCGACGGACAGAAGGCGGGGCCCCCGCGTTGCCGTTTATTCACTCGGGGAGAACGTTAGCGTTCGGTGGAGAAAATACCGTTGTGACTGGCGGGCGGGTCTCTTCCATCGACAGGTAAGGAAGCAGATCCCTCTGCCCCTCCTCCTCCTCCTCCCCCCCACAATCTCTGGGCCAGAGTTTCCTTTAACCCTGACTTCTCCGTGTCAGGTGGCCCGGCACGGAGAGAGGGAGGACACCGTCCGACTTTCCCTCCCCTGTACCATGTCGGGGTCTCCACTGCTGCCTCCAGACCCTCCTCGGTCGGGTAGAGAGAGATGCTCGCAGGGACCTGTTCTGAACTGGGGCTGTCGCAGAGGAAGCTGGGGGCTCATTGCAGACAAACGACGCCTTTCAGTTGGGTGCCGGCAGGGTTCTCTCCCTTGATTTTACGGTGGTGGACCTTCTCTTTTCTTGGCAGGTTTTCCTCACCTGGAAGAGGCAGCAAAAGATGGATAATAAGTGCCAGGCTGAATGGTCGGTGGATCTGTCGACATTAACACAGGAAGAGAGTTGAGTAACTTTACCCCTGACATCCCACATCCTAATGCTCAGTGTACAATTCCAGAACCTGGCGTACAAATACAGTTTCGATGCCAGTTCTATTCATCTTTTCTCTTCAACTGCATAGAATTTGTTGTATATATTCGCCAAGTTATTTGCTAAACTACTGCATTCCTACAGCCATTTGTCCCTTTGTTAGGAAACCCTGAACTCGGATATTCGCTTCGTGTCTGTTGTAGCCAAGCGGTCTTACGAGCTGGTACCGTTTTTCTTTACAGGCCGGATATGTTTGGAAATGCATGTGTTTCATTCATTGTTTGCACTATTATTTTTAGAGGTAAGTATTGGATGATGATGATGATGATGATGATGATGATGTTGTCTTGAAGAATTTCCAATGTAGTCAGTAATGTCGCTAACAGAATATTTTCCTACATTTACGCGGGTGTACCTGAGTTTTTCAATTACAGTCTAGAAATGAGTAACAGCAATAGAGCCATCAGGGTCCTCCCATCACACTGCAGGCCCGCTGTATATGACTGAATGCACTCTCTCTCTCTCTCTCTGTCTATTGCGGAATCCCTTTATTTGACTTCTGCTTTTGTTATTCTGTTTTTGAATACTTCACTAAACTTTACTACTAACAACTGTAGGCAATTTATTCACAGCAATACTTTTCAAAGGCCAGTCAGAAATAATTATCACAAATGGAGAAGCGGATAATTCCTAAAATGGGAATTGCATTGTTGTACTTATTTTAAATGTAATTATTACAAAGAGAAATTATACCTTTTGTACAACATTCTGCAGAATGTTGCTGTGGTGGGCGTGGGCAACTCCAGGTAAGGACCTTAGAGGTAACATTTCTTCACTGCAAATCTTAAATGTTACTACTTTACAATAAATTCTTACATTTGGTTCACACTGTTCCTATATTTAATGGAATGGCTGCATTTCTATTATTACAATTTTTAATGTTATTTGTGTATTGATTTGATGCCTGGATTTTCCCTTTGAAGTATAAATATGTTGCGATAGTAACATCAGTGGATTTCCAAAATGGAGAGGTGTAACGATTAATGCTATTTGAATAAATATTTCTCATTAATTCTTTTGTTTATACAGTTCCAAATCAGTGATATGAAAGGAGGTTTTCGAATTTGTTTTGATATTATTTAACGAACAAATGTTGTACACTTATTACCTTGAAATGTAAGATATTTTGACGGTGATTATTATTTGATTATCCTTTATTTAAATCCTCTTCTGTTTTCAGACTAATGATGTTGAACAAATTACTTCAGTTTGCAGTTTTGTTGCATGTACTACTACATGTAAGGAAAATTGGTAAGTGTCTGTACATAGTCCTGGTAGTGATTTGTATTTGATTGTAAGATCATGATGATATTATTCTTGAACGGTGATTGTTTACGGTAGAGGTTTTGTGTTCCTGTGAAGATGTTGGATGTTTGTATGGAATTATCATCAATGATTCTTTTTTCTTGCAGAAAATAAGTCTATTCTCTGTTAGCTGGTTTGTAGTATTATACTTGTGATCTATTGTCTTCCGTTCTCTATCAAAATAGTAGTTATTACAAGAAGCCATTATTTTATCTTTGACGTTTATCACCTTGGTCCTGTATGTTTGTACTCATGTACTTGACTCTCTTGTTTTGAAATGAAATCTGTATTTTTTATTTCCATCAATGTCACTGGGTGGATGGTTGCGCTGGATAACTAACTACGTTGCTGATGTTAAATCTAGGATAGTTTCTTTCAGTGTTGTTCTGAATTTCCACTTTTAAGGGATTCCAGCTTGGACAAAGCATCTGAAAGAAATACTGGTTATATCATCAGTAAAACCCGCAAGTAAATTGTTTGCCATTGTTTTGAGACCATCATTTTATCTTTTGATTACAAATGGAACCTGAAGAAATCACTTGATTTTCAGTTGCTTCAAAAAACTTTTGTCTGCTTTCATGTAATAGAAGTAGAATTCGTTGTTTCATCTGTTTGTTAAATCTGGAATTGTAAACAAGTTTTTTTTCACCAGTTTTGTCCAGCAGTTATTTTTAGTTTGTCACTATTTTGTTACTTATGGATGTGCTATGCATGCATCACTGTAACAGATAGCAATACTGAGCATCCACTGATACATAACCGTGGTTTTACCTAATTGTTTGTCACAAGTGTATGTAGTCTGCTGGATTCTGAATACAAGCGTACTTAGCAATGTATGATTGGTATCGTTTGTATGCTCTCACTAATAAAAATTGGCAGATGTGCTGACACTTGCGAAAGAAAACTGCATATAACCTTTTATGGTTTGAAATCTATTATTTTACTGTGAATTTCTACTTTTACTGTTGGATTATCAAATAAAATCCATTTGTAAAGTGTAAATCTCTGCTATGGAACAAAAGTTCTGATTTATTAATCATATGAAATATTGACTAAATTCGTTCTTCACAAAAGATGCATGGATCATGGAGGTAGTGGATTGTCAGGGTCTGTACTAACTTAATTTTCTTTCCCAATCCTTTATCTTACTGTTAAACTGTCAATCACATATTAGAGGGATGTAAGGTAGAAAAGTGTTTAACCCATTTCATTCCATAAGCCCCATTTGGGGATCTCCCTTTAGAGTGAAATTTACACTTTATTTGAAGATTTTACGAAATATAAATTAATTTAAATCACTGCAGAGACATTATATTTTAATTGCGCATTGATAGGCTTTTAATTTGCATTTTTTTTCTTCTAAATTTCATCTCAAATTTGTACTATTTTCCAATTTTCGACTTTATAACTTCAAGGTAAGATTTTTTTGTCTTTGCTTTATTTGTAAATTTCAGCATGCCTATCAAATATAAAGTAAATGTATATATTTACCATAGTGTATGTATTTATTCTCTCGCTTACCTTATTCATTTTTGGGCATGTTGAATAATGAAGGTCCCATTGGGGATGTGGTATTTTGCCTATATTTTTACCTTTTTTCAGATGAGTAAACCTAGAAAGTTTATGAACATTGACAAGGCTGTAGAGTTTTTAGAAACCATGGAAGATGAAATACCAACAAACTGTCAACATGAGTCTGTTGATATCATAGAACTTCCACCAGAAACTGTTGATGAAATGAGTGATGCCGAAGAATTTGATGTTGAAGAAATAGGTGAAACTCAAATTGTGGATGTGCCAGGAAATGTTGAAGTTTATGTAGGTACAGATGATGAAAGTGAAGATGATGAAGAGTCTTACAGAACTTGGTATCAAGGCTTCTGGTACTGTCAGACTCAACAGACTTCCTGGAAATCCTTTTGGAGCAAAGAAGGACCTGATGAAGAAAGAAAAGGGATTCCTGAAAACTTCTGTTGATACAATTTCTGGGTTGTTTGCTTGCACTTGGAAGGACAATAGCATTGTCAGTGTATTGTCAAATGTTGATGGAGTAAATCCAATGAAACAGGCAAATCGTCGAGGCCAGCCAGTTTCAGTACCAAACTGCTGCATCACGGATATAATGCTGGTATGCTCGGGGTAGATTTAGCTGATTGGAAGACTCAGAAGTACCGAGTGGGCATAAAGAGTAAAAAAATGGTATTTTTCATTGGTGACTCACTGTCTGGATGTGGCTGTTGTTAACAGTCACATATTGTACAGCCTTCTTCATCCGGAAGAAAAATGGACCTCCTCGATTTCAGAGTGTACGTAACAACAGCACTGCTGAAGACTGACCTCAATTCGAAGCCCAAGAAGCCCGGTGTCAAGGTCCCGAGATTGCCACAGCCACTCAACCTTATTGGTGAAAACATTTTTTAGAAAGAACCGATGATGGGAACAGAAAATGCAAGGTGTGCAAGAGGAATGCCAGGAAGCAATGTGGACAATGCAACCTTGGATTTCATGTACAGTGTTTTGAAGCATACCATTCTAACTAAAATTAACTAAAATATGTGACTTTGTGTGGTAATTTTCTAATTGTAATGAATTATTATGATAAAGTTTTGAATAAATGTTTTCTAATTTGAATATAACAATTTATAAGTAATACGCCTACATTCCATGATCCCCAAATGGGACTAGTCCTAAAATCACAGTAAATATTTTTTAATTTTTATGAAACTTATTCATAGTCTTAATAGGTCCTATATCAACTATTACACACTAAGTAAATCAAATTTCTTTGCCCTCTTGAATTCTGGAATGAAATGGGTTAATGAGAATGTCTGCAATTTTTATTCAACAAATATTGGGTTTCTTATGTAGTACTGATCATAAAATTACATGAAAGTTTGTTCGTTCATTTCTTTGATGGTTAAGAAAAATTACCCTTGTTGATTTGGCTTCTCAGTAAAAATAAAATGGTAATTGACATCTTCCTGTTTCAAGATCTATAATGGTTAAATGGGTAGCCTCGTTCAACGTACAGGTTCATTTACCTGAAACCATAAATGTCAAACAGGTTGCGAAATCATTCTTGTGTCCTTGTCTTTCCTTGTTTTGACAATCACTCTTTAGTGGGATTGAGTCCTTTGCTTAGTCTGTTATGAGCCTTATTTTGGTCATCTTTGTCAGAGTATGAAAAAAGGGATTCTTCGATTTAAAATATTTCTGGATTGGCAGAGCCTTTACCAGAAAAATTGCAGAGAATTCCACAAAGTTGTCTTTTTACATCTTGTGTGCAGTTACCCATACAAGGGAGGAACACACTTGATAATTACATTAAGCATCACATTTTTGTTTTCATAAGAATAAATGTTAATTTGACTATAAATAATTCATCATACCCCTAACAGCTGTGCAGTACAAAAATGTTTCTTCTGAGAGCCAGTTTCTACCTTTGCCTGCCATTTTACAATGTGTTGAGTAATTCTGGAGAATAAACAGGTGGTGATTTTTTCTTCTGTTTAAAGTATTGACATTTTGTCACATTGTGTAATATTTTAGTGATGAATGCATTTTGCTGAAGTATAAAATTGTTCTTAATTTGAAACTTCTTTTAAAATTTTTAGAGGCTCTTAAAATGTTTTGGCAATCTGAACCATCAATTGTTGGGAGCAAGATTTGGATTACGTGTTTTACACACACTGGTGGTGAAATAGAGTGGTGGCTGGGTGGTTATAAAGTTGCAGTGGCCAACCAAACCTTCATGAAAAATATTTGGAGACAACCTTTTTGGGGCAGATGTATAGTACTAGATATGGTTCACATTGAGGTATCAGCAAAATTGATTTTAAAACCAATAAAGCGATCTGATCATGGTATAAAGATTTATTGTGAATCTGGTGGAGTTAGTCTGCTTTACACAATGTCAGTTTACGGTGAGTTCCTTCTACATATTAATTGTGCAGTTTGATTTAATTTTAAATATAAATATGTCGTAACTATTAATTTTGTGTTATTAATCTGTGAGAGCAAATTAATTTGGCAAAAATTCAGATTAATCAAATACGATAAGAATACACCAGCAAGATTTGTGTGTTATGTGATTATATTTTATTTTGTTCATTTTGAATAAATTTATAAATTAGCTAACTTTCCATTTCTCATTAGCTATCAATTTGTATGTCTTAATGAGAGACCCATGTTTAATGTTACTTATCCATTTTCTTCCCAATTATTTTTAAGATTTTTGGTTTCTCTTTCATTAGAATAATTTTGCAAGAACAAAAACATTGTAATGTACATCGATGTTTTGCTACCTTGGCCAAATTAGCATTTTAACCTTATACCTGTCTCCTTTTATCTTTTACAGCTCCGGTCAAGAATTTATATATTGGCAACTATTATGGAGAAATTCCTTTTATCCTAGGTTATTCTAGATCTTGTCATTGTACAGCAACATATGTTAAACCTTCTGCAATCATTAAGTGGTATTGGATCAAAGATAGGGAAGTGTTCCTTACTCAAGGAGTATATAAAGAATCTCAGACAGGACATGGCTTTGTAAACATTACTAGCACAATGACAATGAGATTTAGTAATGCAGATCATAGGAGAATAATATATTGCAAAGGCTACAATAAATATAATTCTAGAGGAGTAATAGTTTCCAGACGTGTTCAAATAATGAAAAAGCGTAAGTATTTTATATGCACCTAAAATAAAATTTGATAGGTAAAATAGCAGAGATTCAGATTTTAGTGTTTGCATTCGTGCACAATATTAAATACAAGAGCAGTACTCTGATTTTCACAAAGAAAACTCAACAAAAATGCTGTAATTATAAAACATGATTTTTCCAGATGACATGGATTAGTCTTATTAGAATATATAGTTGAAAGGTAAGTACATGCTTCCTTTTCATAGAAGAAAATAGGATTCTACCATGTTACTGGAATTCATAGTTTACAGTTTACACAACTTTTTCTTTTTGAAATATTTAATGTTTCATTTGAGATAAAAGTGATTGCATGTCAAATAAATCCCTGTCTAGAGATTTCCCGGCTCCACGTCTAATTTTTTTTACTTATTTTTGTTTTTATTTTGTATATGTAATAAAGGAAGAAACCAAACACAATTTCTGTCCACTCACTCATTAACAGTGAATCAACCCTTCTCTTCTAGTGTTCCAGCCATGATAAGGGCTGTGCCACCGACTTTCTAAATCACTTCTTCATTCAAAACTCAAACAAATGAAGATGCATGTGTCCATTTTGGTTTATGTGAAATTTTCAAACAGCATCTTGAAAATGGTATAAAGAATGAATGAATCTAAGATATTTTACAAGTTACTATAGATAGGAGTAAAAAATTGGGAACCAGAATTTGGACCCTTTAAATTTCATTGGATCAGGTACTACGGGACCAAAACTCTGATAATGTGTCCGTCAATAGGAAACACAATTCAGGACCAAAAATGGTTAGAATTTTCAGCCTAACATGAGAATAGATTTTTGAACTAAAAGTTGCTAAGAGAACCAGTGAGGTATATTATGTTAATTTATTCATGTCCAGCACACACAACTTGTGCATACAGTATATGCATATATCTATGCAGCACGGCAGTTACTTGGTAATAGGACAGTGTTATTATTAAATTTACGTCTGCTAAATCTGATAATTTAATGAACTTGTTCTGCAGGTTTCATTATCAGCACAGCTGTTGATTCCTCTCACACATTTACGTTACTTTTTACATGGACAGACAAATTTTCATCTTATCAGTAATTCCCGATGTTCTCAACATTCTTTGTAGGCAGTTTGTTAAATACAATTCTGATTAAGACTAGATAAATATCCTACAAGAGATTCCTAGTTTCCTTGAACTTTTCACTAGTTCTGGTTACTCTACATACTCTGGAAACACTCTCCATTTTTCCACCATCTGTCCTATAGTTATCTCTAATGTGAGTATCCATGCATTCTACCCAGTAGTTGCACCTCACTTATTCAAGGTTTACTCATGGACATATTCAGTTGATCACAGCCATTACGTGCCTTCTACATTCCTATCACTAATTGTGGGTATCTGTTCTTGCCCTTTCAGGACATTAGCCCACAGACTGCTCTAATTTTCAGTATTGTCACATTTTCACCTCTCATGCCATTGAAAATACTTTGCTGTCAGCCCATGCGGTTTGACAGGTGAAACAAACACTATAAAATTTATTCAGTTTCTCTTTCTTTTAAAGAAAAAAAAGATGGTATTTATTATTTATGGCAGCTACTGGTAGAACCTTTAGGCTATTGAGTGAATGCTTAGCTCCTTTTCAGGCATGATGGACTTGTTTGGACACCTGGGGACCAAAATATTTCTGTTTGCTTGATTTATCTTGGATAAGCTTTTGAAGGTTTATTAAATTATCTCAGGTCAACTGGAACTTAAGAAAATCTTAAACATTTATGACCAGAAGCCAAATTGGCCTAAAGAGAAAATGAAGCTGGCAGAATAGCCTTTGTTATGCAAGTTAGTACATCAGCCAGTGCCTTGGTCAGCTTCTCTCCCATCACAGAAACTCCCTGAGACAAAGTTATTCTCCACAAACTGATTTGCATAATTAGATCATACCAGATAAACTGATATTTTCCTCCTGGTTTAAATCGTAACATTCCTACTGTAAAATGTATTTAATAATTTTCGTACAGATGGATTTTGGCATGTTCTCTCCGCATCTTGAAATTTCAACAGGAAATTAAAAGTATGCAGAACAAATTCTCTAAACTCAAAATGTCAACCCAGACATTTCAGAGACAAGGTCACTTGGCTGGTTCCACCTTTTAGTGGGGATTGCACCAAAATTTCAAGAATAAATTGTATTGAAGAAATCTCAACAGAACAACGATATTATTACCACTAGATAGTATGGCTAACTTATTGGTTATGTAATCAAAGGTGCGGCATGGAGTGATTAATGAAATGTCTTTTTTACAACTTAGTTTTTCTATGAATAAGGGGACTTCGTGAACTGTGTTTCTGAAAATAGTTGTAAATAACCTTTTGAACATGATGTAATTGTGTGAAAACCTTCATTTACAAATTCTGTTTTCTGTATTTAATAAATCTTTGTTTTTCAGTAAAAGTGAATAAAGTTTATATTTCAAATAATGTCACTGGTAAATCAGCTTTGATTAAAGTGAGAGAGAATGTGGCAACAGATATTTACTGTTCAGCAAATAAAACTGATCCTAAAACTATCATTACTTTCTGGGAAGTAAGACAAAATGGACAACAAAAAATGCTACGCCGTATGCAGCAAAAGATCTTAAAGCACAGCGGACTTTACACCACTGAATCTATGACACGCATTACTCCGGATAGACGAGATGATGGAGTTAAAATATACTGCCATGGTAGAAATATTTTTGCTCCTGATTTGGATTTTCCAGGTGTCGATTCTAGAAATTTGGTGGTGGAAATTCTACGTAAGTATTTTTGACTTTCTGTAAATTTTTGTAAACAATAGTTTTTTTTATATTTTAAAATAATTTGTACTCTAGGTTCTGAGAGTTAAATCTATTTAAGCCACAGTAGCAAAATGGGTGAAAGATTCATGTTTATACAATGGTGCAGCTATCCAGAGCCTGCTTGGATAATTTAGAATTATGCACCTTGGCACAGTATTTTCTTTATCAGCCTACCATAAACTAAGCCTTTGTTAATCTGGTTAAACTCTCTTTGTTTGATTTACTGTCCATTTCCAGTTTTGCTCTTTCTTGCTGATGTAAATTACACATTTGTTTTCTGCATTGACCATTTGTTGTCACTCCTTCATTGGTTAGTATATGTTGACCGTTTTGTTAATTTGATCAATCTTTTTACCACGGAATGTTCTTGAGGGTATATTGTTGGTTTTGCTAACTTCCAATTAAGCTGGTTATCATTCAAGATGCATGATTTTCCTTTGCTTTTCCTCCAATAACAAACTGTTGATGTCCATACATGAATCTAATATTTTTCTGGAAGCTGATCATGCCATGCCCAAAAAGTTTAGCTTATTGGCTATGAAAGCAGAAATACATTGTAATTTTGCTTTGAAAATTCACTGTATTTATTTAATTACTGCGTGTAATGGCTTCAATAGGGTTAGTGAGGAATTTGAAACTATCTGATATCTGTTTACACATGATATCACAATACACAAACCTTCATATGGTCAAAATTCCTCGCAGATGGCCACCTTACTACTATGCTGGGGGCTCACTTTCATAAATATAGTCGAGAGAATGCATGTTCACGTGCTGATGTTGAGCTATTAGTCTGTGTTGTGGTGATTGTGTCATTTCTTAGCCTGTGTATACTGAACATAATCTAGCTTCTTGATGAACTTTGCTTCTCCAAAAGATGTCCACATCTGATAGTAAGAAGTGCACAAACTAAATAGAGAAGAGGAAATGTTAAGCTGTTTTTATATGACCATAGTTCAAAATTTCAAGTCTTCAAGCAGACATCATATGGAAAACAGCTTTGGAGTTTGTTTAATGGATAGAAATAAATTATTGAAGATGCATGGAGGGAAATGTTGATGAGATGAAAATAACAAAAATGAGAAGGTGTTGGTAGCAGAAATTATCTATAAACAAAATGCTTACATCAATGTTGGAGGACCTACTGAGAATACCAAAGAGTTTGATTATCTCAACATGTTCAAACCTTCCTCATTTCGATATTTTCACTTCTATTCCACTGCTAATATATTTTGAACAAAAGATCACTTAGGTTGTCAGTGATCCAAATGGTCTTTGAATGCAATTATTTGATATCAGTGAAATGCATTTCAGTTATGAAATAGAATTTTATTTAGTTTACATATGTAAAATGTTTCTTTATTTAATGAAATTTTATGGTGAGGTTTACTTGATGAATACTTTGCATTGTTGGTGATTTATATTTTAAGTCAATTAACAATATTATATATACTTTAATTGTCAGTAGTTGATTTTACTTTTGTTGCAGATGCTCCATATGATCCCCCAGTGATTTCCGGTATAAATAGTAACAAATTTGTTTATGAGAATGATAAAGTTAAGGTGTATTGTTCATGGAGAGGCGGGAATCCTGACAATGCTCGTGTGACTTTGAAGTGTCCAGGAAACTCTCCTACCACAGACACGCTAACAGTCAGTAAATACATGACAGTATCAAAACTGATGCATAGAAAACATTGCATTTGCACTGGATTGCACACACATAAAACGGTGATTGGTACATCGACACAAGTCTTCAAAGTTTCTTGTAAGTTCAGTCAAAGAATCTTTTTGCATTTGTATAGTAAAACACCATTTATCCACATTATTTGAGTTAGAAATCTTAGTGAATCAGCAAAGACATAGATAATTAGATAAATAAACATCCCAAATGTAAATCCCATGAATTAAGAAATTTGAATCAGCTGAAAATAACCAACTAATTTATTCTCTAAATGATGAGACAATCTGGCAATTTTCTCTACTTTCATTGAGTTTTATATGCATTAAGTGTATCCACTAATAAAGAAAATTTCAGTGGCACCATTTTCTAGGCAGTCTTTCCCCAGCTTGATTCATTGGTACCAACCAAAATTATGGAAGGTCATAAGTTACCAAGGTAAATAGTCTGTTCTTTAATCGTTAAGTAATATTCACCCATACAGAGACAGTGTACACCTGTTTTTGTCTCTGGAACCGCAAGTATCTTTTACCCTGTGGACAATGTCATCAAAGATCATATATTTCCTTGTAGCTACTTTACCTGCTGTTTTCAAATTTTCATTGAAAAAATAAGTAATCTTTTCTTTATGGTGCATGACAGGTAACACATTCTAATGGTTAGTCAACACATTATCCTCCTCCAGCAGGGTTTCCTCAAATATTGAGAAGTTCTCTCTCTTATTGCAAGCAGTGCAGTACACAACCACAGTAACAACAAGAAATGTGATCAATCTGTTAGTAAATCACCTGACAATGTTTCTGTGACATAACAGAACATAAAGGGATGAATTGATTGTTATGTAGCATAAATATAATTCTTTATTCATGCCATTGGCTTTCCAATGAGCTATTTTTGTTTAACTGTAATTACTATGCTTACAACAAATAATATGATGCAGAAGGGAAGCATTACTTACAAAGTTGGATTCTGAATGTCAACTTTATGATCAAATTTGACTGAGCAATATTTGCTCTTTATCCAAGAAGCAAGCCTATATGTGCTTTGTCTTCTTAAAGGCCATCACAGGAAACCAAATCTTCAACTTGTAACAGCATGAGAAGATGGAGGCAAACAAGCTTGCCATGGTTTGAAGGTAGTTAATCTTTGATTTAATCTAAGAAATAAAGTTTAATATATTTTAAATTAACTAATGAAATAACAGCGTTTATAACCTTGTTCACGGGTATCTATCTGAGCAGCAAACATGTTTGGGTGGAGTCTTGCTAATGCCAAGAATACCATTCATTCAAACTAGAAGTCAGAAGGCTAATTTCCTAACATTTCAGGGATTTGATTGATTGCACCATTCTCAAAACATTCTTTTATTTTGGATGTAGACAATTCTTGTCTAAGGATGTGAATACTTGGAAGTAGGCACAGAGACTTCTTTGAAATCATTTCTTTTCAGTGAAATCATAGAATTGAAATAATTGGACCACTTTTCTTTTACCTATGGCACTGATGCAGATATTTCAGTAACAGAATAAAAGATGTCTATCTATTGTTCTGAAGTTCAAAACTACTAAAAACTGTTAGAGATATTGAAAGATCCCTGAAAAATAGTCTTAAAATTTGTGTGTGCAATCATTACCGACAGAGCAGCATAGATGTTTGACAACCCAAATGTTTGTGTTGATAGAGGAAGGAAAAGAAAGGTTCTTTGATAAAGACAAGTCGGGTGGGCACCTACTATCATTTAGGAAGAGAACTTATTGCATAGACAGTTTAGCTGCATTATGCTATTAGCAGTTTATCACTGCTTGCAATGATATAGTATGCTGACCTACAATAGCAAGATGGACAGGTTGAATAATGATGATCTTGGCATTGAAAATTCAAATGGTCACCTCAATAAGCAACTCAGCTTGTCATTGTGACCTAGCTTTCTTAGTTGATGTAACATAATCTCATCTTTGAATTTGATACTGACAAATATATAACTATTGGCTGCACATAGCCACACCAGTTAATACAGATGTTTTGAGAGCTCCAGGCATAAAGCATGTTTAACCTTGTACAAAGTGGAATGTTTGAAATCTATTTTACCATCAAATCAGCTGGCATAAAAGGTGATGTCTTTTGGGGAAAAGGAAAAAAGAATTGGTTTGGGCCCTTATGACTGGAATAACTGTAAAATCAGCAAAGTTATATACATAAGGAAGTTTTTTTCAGAAACAATATTTATATATATATATATATAAGTTGTATTTTTTTCTTTGTCTCGTTGACATCGCGTAATAAAAAGACGTTTTCAATTCTCACGTCGTTGTTTTTAAATCAGAGAGGAAAAGCCTTTTATTGTTTCCTCTCATCTTTCGGTTTGTTAACTTTGACCAAGATCTTACGTTTAATCTGTTTTTGAAATTCCCTTTTCTTAATTGATTTTGGGGTTTACAGAAACCTGTGATGTCTGACTGTTTAGAAGCAGCTGAGTGAAGATGTTATCGTCTACTTCTTAGCTGTTGTTTGTTAGGTTTTATTGCAAGAATTTGTTTGTCTCTTAGGTCTTCTCTCCAATATTTTTTTTTGGTCCAGGTAAATGACATTGGTACAACAGTAAATTTCGAATGATTTATACCTGGACAAGTGAAATTGGAATAATTGTAGGATTTATTGAGAAATAATGTAACACAAACTTTTTAAAGAAACAGCACAGTATGATACCAATGGTAAACCTAGTATTCAGGACAAGAATGTGATTAGTATGAATCAGCCCTGTTCATTTTGTAAATATTGTTAATATTTTCTTTTTTATTTTCTTATTTAGTCAGACCAGTGGTAAAAATGATATTATCTACAACAAAAATCCAGGGCCGTCGTCTAAGCAACATAACTTGTTACATCCAATCTGATGGAAACCCACCAGAGTACATATTTAGACCGTGGGAGCACTGGTGGGGTCAAGTCCATCTTCGGACTCTCTCTGGTACCAGCCACCCAAGATTCACAGAAATTGTTTCTTTCTCATCAACGCACCAAGACAGTGGCACCTACAAATGCACAGTAATAAATGGGAATGCACAAACTGGACGCATTTTTTTTCAGTCATCTGAACTAAAAGTGAAGATACCATGTACGTTGTGAATTTTCATTTTCTTTTCTCTCTCACACAGCATCTGACAGCTTAGTTTTATTGTTAACATGACTAATCTGCTGAGTTCCGCATGCTTAACGTAAGAATAATCTGTAGTATTTCCTGCACAATTTTACCACAGCTAAATGTTTATAATGCTGCTTAGTAATGATACAAGTCACTTTTGTGTCTAAGAATGCAGACAACTTTTATTCGGCTTAATCTGTTGATTATAACCAGGGAAATTAAATAATTACATTTTTTAATGTATGGTCTGGGAACAAATACCTGCCTTATAAGTAAATATAAAGAAATTGGCAAAAGTCACATGATTTGTAATGTTTTCTATATCCCGTATATTTTACTGTAATGGAAATATTAGTTTTGTTTTATTTTTGCTTGCTCTCTCTGCAGATTATTGTTGTAGTAAAAATTATTTATTTGTACTTGATGTCAATTTATTCTCTATTTCTATTTGTTTTTTGTGCAATAATCCACAATCCACCATTTCACATCAGAAGTTATTCATTTATTCATATTTTTGTTTATTAGTATTCAAATTTCATGTTGAATTGTTTGGTAACAAGTGAAATTTTATACTTCTAAAATCCATTTTTCGGTTACTTGCCAAACAAACTCTTCATCTGTGACCTTTAATCCTAGAATGAAATATCCAGTAAATGGGAATGTTGACAACTTCAGATCCCCAAATTGTTTGAAATTCAGGAATGCTGTTAACTGATATTCTGATACAAATATTTATACATTTTATACCAATAGATTTTCACTACATCTACTTCAATTTTCTTTGCTGTTTCTACTCTGAAATCTACATCTTAATGAGATAAGAATTATTTGTGATGTGGATGCTGTTTGAGGATAATTTTCTAATACTGATTTGCTCAAAATCTCTCCCATATTTACTGTTTATTTCAGCAAAACCAGTCATTGCTTTGCAAAGATTTACTATCAAAGCTGCTGAAGGCGCAGATGCTTTGCTGAGTTTAAAGTTCTATTCGTACCCTAATTATTCAAGTATTACCTGGCTGAAGGTGAACAGAAAAATCAACCCTGAGTACCATTTTTCAAGGAGAATGTTGTGACCTTCATATCCTACAAAAATATCCTGAAAATATCCGGTTTTAAGGCTCTGGCTATTATAAAACATCTGAGTCTTGATGATTTTGGAAAATATAGAGTCAACATTAGTAATGCTGAAGGCTGGGTAACAGCCAATTGTCATACTATTGGGAAGGAGAGGTAATTTAAATACAATAAGAGGTTTGTTAATAAGGTTAGTGTGTTCTTTAACATTTGAGCACCTTTATAATTATTTTATATTTGTGAGCTCAACTAACTTGGACTTTGATGCTAAAAGGTGTCAGATCATAGAATAGGTTGGTTTGGATTTCCAATCAGTGTTTGTGCTTTATGGCGATTCTGCGAACCCCACACACATCATAGGTGTAAATGTCACTCGCTGTCTATCAATTGTATGATCAGTTTACAAAATGATGTTCAAGCTGTAATTAAATGTTTGTCACCGTTCAGGGTTACAGCACAATTTCTCTTTTCAAACATTCTGTTGTGGAGCTTCAAAATTGCTGCTGCTGCTGCAAATGAAACGACAGACAGACAAGAATTTTTCTAAAATGATACGGTTATCTAGTATGGATACAGCAGTATTCCAGCATGAAAATTTGTCTTGGCCATCCCAGGAATGGTATCACTGTGGAAGATTCATTGCAGTGCTGCTTTATTACCATCTGCTGAAACTGAAGTATGTATACAGAAGCACAGAGTGAATATGTTTATAGTAAACATGGCTGGAGGTGTACCAAATGAATGACCAGGTGATTTTGATGCCACAGCTGAAGGATTGTAGCCTCTGTGATGCTAAACCTATGGAAATTTACAAAGCAGCATTTTTATCGGAGGTGGGGACGAGGAGTTCACTGTAATTTTTAAGGGTAAAAGGAATGCGTCTGGCATAGATGAATGCCTGTTTAATTAGCTTAGTTAACATTGAGCCCTTTGATGAATTACTTAAAACTAGTATTGGAGCAGTCTACACGGATGTACCAACGATAGACCAATTTGCTGCTGAATGTTTGGATAACAGACATTTTGTACTTTGCTAGACAGGTGAACAGCAAACCCTGGGGGTGGGCTGAGGCAGTGATTTGCTAGATTCCACATAGCTATGGAAATAATAAAATGAATAATATAATATATTTTAATGATACTGATCTAACTGAAATGTTTTGAGTCTTTGACACTATCAATTTAATTTGTAGTAGTGTAACAGCATTAGTTTACCTTTTCAGTGATGAAATGTTTTAAACTTCTTTTGTACACACAATTGTTCCATATTCAATAACGTCCATGGATTCCATTACTTCTGAGTATATACTTAGGTTTGATCACCCATTTTGATGTTGGACATATACAGAGATTAGAAAGAAGGTCATGTGGGTAAGAAATAGCTGTAAAACACTATACATGGAGTTTGTGGTTTACAGTAGGAGTCTAAATCCTTTCAAGAGTCACTTGTTGGAGTTACAGCTTTGCCCCTTTTGATTATTTCTTGTAATCAAGCACCTGTATTACTCGTCTACACCCCAACGTTTACAGAATCGATCAAATGATATGGTACGCTATATTTTGTCCAAAAGTTGACTTGAATGTTACGAATGTAAAACAAAAAAATATTCCAAGCTTGCAGCGTTGTTAGTTATGTTTGTTTAGAGCTTCAAAGTCACCTGTATGTTTTTGTACAGTCACATTACAACAAGGGAAAGCTGTTTCTGACAATATTGTACTTAGAAAACCTGGCCTGATATCAGTATTGTACTGTTCTCTGATTCTATAAAATAATTACAGTTATGTATTATTCTATACTATATGTATAAATGAGAAGTGTGATACCTATAGTTTAGTGCAGAAAAATCAATGGATTAATCTTAACTTGTGACATAAGGCTTGAAGATTTGATTTTCTCTAAAGTTCAGTGGTCAACACATTTCAATAAACTGATGTTTAATTATTTATCTTGCAGAACCTGAAGCAATTGTAGGAGTAGCTGGGAACTTGCCTATTGGAATACCTATTGCAGCCTTTTTTGTTGGACTTGTTCTGACAGTAGGTGTTGCTGTAATTTCTAGATATATTTACAGAAGGCTGCTTTTTAAGCAAAGAGCAGAACATGGTGAGATTTTTTAAATTTTAATACATGTGAGTAGAGGAACCATTGACCAGGAAAACATTTAGAAATGATTAAACAATATTAGTATATCTGATTGTGATTAATAGTATTGGACTATAAGTAATCACTAGTACAGATAATACATTTATTCAGTATGTTAAGTTATATTTGAATCCTTGTGATTTATTGGTTCTTAATGACTTTTTCACAAAGGTAATTACAATACAGATTTTCTGGTTGAGTTTAAAGTGTCTTTCTAATTTGCACCCATTTAGGATCTTAAGGTAACGTAATTGGATAAAGGGACAAGAAGCTTTAAATCCTATATTAGCCCATTTTAGGCATTATAGATGTGTACAGCCAAATAGTTATGTACATTTCATGGCTAACAGCAGATGAAGATGCCATCACAACATAGAGACTCTTATCATTCCTTAGTTTGAAGGGCAAAAGGCAGAATAACCAGTCTGCCAGCCACATCATAGTGTCATGCTACTATTGTACAATGTCTGTTTCACACAGTCTACTAGCCATTATTTGCAAAGTTTATGAATAGCCAAATAAACTGGAGGGGAAGGACTCTCTCACATAAACAAAAACAGTGGAAACCTCAATGGGAGCCATTCTGTCTCATGGAAAGCTTGTTTGATACAGCTGGTACCTGTTAATAACATCATCAAGAGGTAGATGTGTAACACAGGCAAAGCTCGTCTCCATTGCCTAGTTTAAGTTGATAATACTGGTGTTGTCAATTCTGTAAACCTATACACCAAGGGAGGAAAAAAGATCAGATGTCACATTACATGTGTTAGTGGCATCTCACACTGACAAACTCTGCAATCTCGGCAGTTTGTTCTCCATGATCTTCTGTGTATGCATAGTTTTTCCATTAAGACATTCAGAGTGATAAGGAAGTAACTGAATGGTCTGTGTATACAAATCTTTAATTTTTAGTTATCAATTGATAATGATTGAATAGCAAATTGACTACATTATAGCAATACTGTCATGTACAACTGATGGAGGTTTATTGTAATTTCTGAATCATACAAGTACCTTGTTCATGTATTAATCAAATCCTGTCCAGAAAATGTGTAGAATGCATTGTTCAAGCTTTCGACACCCAGACCATTCTGTAGATCGTATTGCATTTTCAGGTTTTTCACCAGGTTCCAGCTACAATACTGCTACAGTCGGTGTTGATGTTACCCTACTGTGTGTGACTTTTGTTGTTTTGTGGTTGAAATT
This sequence comes from Nautilus pompilius, assembly GCA_018389105.1. Lineage (NCBI taxonomy): Eukaryota > Metazoa > Mollusca > Cephalopoda > Nautilida > Nautilidae > Nautilus > Nautilus pompilius. The sequence goes on from JACATO010001579.1 coordinate 50,714, forward strand.
GAAGTAACCTTAGTTTATGGAAAAAAAACAACTCGTGAAGTCTTCTGGTGATGAGGGAATGCTGCTGCCACTGTTGATGGATCAAGTGTTTACACTCAATACAGAAGTTTGGTGCTGAAATTATAAAAGGCTGTCAGAAGAATGTACATTTTTTCTAAATTTTCTAGACGTTCACAACAGTCATGGAAGAATTACAAAATTAGATATGGATCTCGATGATGGATTTGTTTGGTGTGTAGCTTGATAACAAACAAGTCAGTATCCAGTATGAACAATATGCTAACTCCTAGTTACACAACTTGTCATTTCTCCTGCTATGTTATCGTTTGATCTCAGAAGAGGAATGTGATCGCTATAATACCAACTTTGTGGGCTCTAATGCACAAGGATATCACATTCTTCTACATTGATATCTTATATCTAAAATTAAAGGAAGTAAAATTATCATCTTGTGCAGAAATTCAATGTGACAAACAAATGAGGGAGATTACTCTACAATAGTGTTTATGAATTTGAATATATCATCAGACGGTTACAATAGATTAAGATTGTTTTACTGCAAATCATTTTAGCTTTAATATACTATTTTGGTAGAAGAATTAATTACTGTGATCTTTTTTCTTATAGAAGAGGAGGTTGAGGATTAGAGATTTTAAAGTGATGGTAAGTTTTTAAATTAGTTTGTTTCCTTTTGAAAAATCCTTTTGTTCCATGAACCTTGACACAGCTTACCTTATGCTGAATTACTTTTATTTCAGTTTGTGTGTGCACACTGCATTAGCTAGCTGCTTGTTTGTTTGATGACAGGGGTATGGCAGAGGATCTGGTAAGGGCTCACAGGTATTCTCAGTACTGGGAATTAACATTATCACGGCAAAATATGTGCTACCAAAATTTACGGACAGGGTCTTTGCTAAATGTGGATGAACATGTTTGTTTAGTGCTTTTCGATATTTTATCAAATCATTGGACAGCTTTTACTTCCTGGTTGTAAATTCAGGGGAAATAGTACTGTACTTTTTCATGAATTAAAATCCTTGACTCTTGAAATTTTCTTTTCGTTCAAAGACCATCTGTGACCTCCATCATATAAATGTGACTCTTGGCCATTATTTCACTGATTTTACTTGTTTATTAAAGTTCTGAAGTGCAAAATGTCTGAGTATTTAAAGGTCAAAACTGTGGGACCATTTTATAAATTTGTTTTGACTTCCAGTTGATGGCACGAAATACGTGATACTGTTTTAGAATTCCACCATATGTTTGTATGAGCAGCTTCAGGTATATTTACGTATTTAACCTGGACAAAGGTATTTGATTATGACGAGAATCTTGACAGGCAGTCAAGGGTCTGTAGAAACGGACAAACAGAAATATGAAATTTTAATCACTTTTTTCGTTAATTATCTCTTTCTAGGTTAAGAAATCTTCAGACATTTGGTGCTTCGTGTCTATTTAAGTTTCATAAACTGGGAGTTTATGGTACATCTTCTCAAATTAATTGAGTTACCATGTTGTAGATTGGTTTCAGTTGTTAGCGGATGTGAACATTTACTGACTTAATTATGATGGACATAAAAATGAACTATTTTGTAATCAGCTTTTGTTTTGATTCTGCAGAGTTCAAGGATGGGTTTTGACCATTGGGGAAAGAAAGTGACCAATCCGGTCAATACAGACTGATGTGATTACAGTATTTGTTCAGTAAATCCATTTTGGAAAGAGAAACCAAATAAATGTAATAAATGAACCTATTAGTCTCATTCAATTAATAAACATTGGAGTTTTCTGATTTACTGTTTTATTTAACTTTGCAATCGTAGTCATTACTGAAGTCATTTGCCTTTGATTTTGAAGAAGTTTCAAATTGTATCAGTTGGCACAATATGTTATATTTGTTCTTTTAAAATAGAAATGACTGAAATAGCAAAAATATGATTTTTCCTTTGATTAGATCAGGCTAATAAAGCCCCATTTGATAGTCGTCTTCTGTTGTCACCATTAGGATTAACTTGAGCAGGAATACCGATGTATAAATATTATCGTTGTTTTTAATTTTCAGTGGTGCAAACAGGTCCAGGTAAGATGATCGAATTATTTTCATGTCAGGTATTTAACCTACTCTGACCCATTTTGATTTCACCGATTTAGATAGATACTCAACATGGTTATCCAGATATTTCTGATCTCAACACTGTGCATACTTATTCAGGGCCATCTTAAGAATATTTGAGGACCCCTGCCCCACCCCTGAACACATTAAAATTAAGTTTTTAAACTGGGAAATTTGTGGCATTTCATTACAGAAAATTGCTTTATAATTGATTGAAAGTCTGTTTTTGAGTATGTCGCTTTCAATGCACATGAGGAAAAGCAAATTCAACCACTGCTGTTCCATTGTGCTGCGAAGATGATTCTTTGTAAGTTTCAACCTGGAAAATGAATGCTCCCCGGTACAGTTGGTCACCATCATGCACACACATATTCTGAGTGTGATTTCAACATTTGGAATCACAGTTTTCAGCTTATCTGAAATGAGTTTGCTGTACGTGTCTGGAAGAGTCTTGCATTCTTCATCGTTGACAATGTAGTGCTTGAATTGCTTGCATTCATTGAGTAATTCATTGTAATCAAGATCTTCATGATAAGCATTAGCCAATTTTTCACACCTTTGACTAAGCTCATTACAGTCAATTGTTTTTAATTGACTGAAGGAGGAAAACAGATTTCCAATACTTTCGTAGGCTTCTGCACGTTTAGTCAGGTGAGAGTCCAGAACAGGAAAGTATGTTTCCACCTTGAATTTTTCAATTTCGTGGAGAAGTATCTGTTCTGCTGACCCATCATATCTGGTAAGACACACATTTCACTCTCTTGCACATTTGTCTCCATCACTATATTTCAAATCTGCACACCTGCTTTTAGCCTTTGCTTCATACTCACTGAATTTGTCTCTCATTTCCTGAAGATAAGCTTTCAGAGACTTCCGGAGATCAATGGCAACGATTATGTCCACATCTTTTGACTGCAAAATTTTACTTGTTTTTGTTCACTCTTTCCAGAATGTCATTCCAAAGAATTGTCAAAAAGATGTTTTCTAGCTTCTCCATTTTCTTGCTCAATCTTTCTGACACACGTCTTGTGTTCCACTCCTGATCAGCATCAACTGCGAGGGCATCCAATGCATTTTGAATTTCCTCAAAACCTCCATGAAGAGCAGTGACGGCATCGAAATGTGCTGACCGTCTCATGTCAGAGAGACACTTGACTACAATATGATTCTTTCCCAAGGATGTCGTCAAAACATTCTAGCGATGTGTGGAAGCCAAGAAAAAAGGAATACAAACACTGAACAAAGTTAAAGCAGATGATCTGTGGAGCACACTCTGCCGCTTTTACTCCCACCAAGTTCAGACTGTCCAGCACAAGGGATATATATAGCAAATTCATTTAGTTCAAGGATCCATGTTTGCAATCCAGTGCAGCATCCTGCCATATTTCATTTTTTATGAGTTGTTGGGTTATTGTCTGGCAACCGGTGATACAGGCATATTGGATGTAAGGTAATTTTTGTATACTCTCTTCCTTATAAAAAGTGCTTCTTATATGCCGGCAAACATGGTTAACCTTAATTTTTATTTTTCAAATTGAATTTTGTGTCCCCTAATATCACGGGGACCCCAGGCAACTGCCCGGTGTGCCCATGCGATAAGTTCCAAAGACATGTGGATATATTTTGATTTTGTTTCTTAATAGCTTTGCTCAGGATCTTTGAAGGGATAAAAAGGTCAGTCATTAGAACATGATTATTCAGATCTCTATAAGCCTATGACCCCAGCATGTTCAAGGGAATAAAGTTATCTAAACATCTCTTTTCAACATAACCCAAGAAATTCTTCATAGCATAGTAAGACAAGCAGGTGATGGCACTCATCTTTCTTGATTGCTAAAATACCTTTGTGATACAGTTTGGGAAGGCTAGGACTACCATCACTTGTGTAAGATATACAAACAACCTCAATAATATGTCTCATGAAATCCACAAGCAGCAATTGGAAATTCTACAGATCATCTACAGCGTTGGAACAAAACTCTTAGTGTATTAATCCTATTCTTTGATCCTTTTCCATAGAACACTTCATTATTCCTGATTCTAAAGTTAAAAAATAAAAGACGTCATTTTTTCTACACTGAAGAAGTTACTTACTATGTACCGTATCAAAAGATGGACTCTCTTTATTAGCTAGTTGATGCTTGGCATCATCTTTGAATGGAGTATGTAACTGCAGTCAAAAGTACTTTGCTACAACCCCATTTATAATAGCTTTTCACTATGATTTCTGTCTGGTGGAGCCAGTCATTGAATTTTTGCAAAGTCTAGTAATATTTTTTAAATAGTCCTTGAGAGAACTGCCCCTGAACCTGGTAGTCTTGGTAAGTACACAGAAATTTTATAACAATAAGAAACACTGAATGAACATTACTTCCAATACTTTTCTAATATCTGCCATTGTGATTGTGTAGATTCAACTCTATATTAAAAAAACCATTTAGTTTGTTCTTACAGCTTTACTATGATTATAGTGACAAGAAAAAATAGTTTGTGTTTGTTGTTGGAAACTCTCTAATATCTTCCAGAATTAATTAAGCATTTTTGAAATTTTGAAATCAATTTAACGAAATTACAGGAATTTTGTGATTAAGCTTACTTAACATTTACATATCTTTACATCAATAATGAAAATTAATTATTGGGTATGATTCACTTTAATCTATTTCTATATACGATGAGGCAAGAAGCTTATTGAAGAGACATCTTAAGTATATTTATCTACACAAATGGTTGGTAGTATAGCAATCTTATCTTATTAAAAATTCAATTTCTCAGTAATATAATTCATAATTGTTTCATATTAATACCTGAAAACACTCCTCTATCAGCCATTCCAACCCACCAATTCTAAATACTCAATACGTTCTCTTACACATCAAACAACTAAAGTAACAGTTTCTCATCTGAATGAATAATTCTTTAAAACATGAAAACTAGTAAAATCACTATCTTCTTGGGTAAGGATTTCATGTGTTCAACATGTAGTTAAACCTGCACTTTACACAGTGCTGTCTGCCTCCTTTTTAGTATATGTTTATCACCCATAGCTTTATTTTAGTTTCATAGCAGCAGCTGCTTATTTCTGATTTTGTATGCCCCTTAGCAGCAGTAGGGAGTTTGTGCTTACTGCCAAATTGCATGGCTAGAGAGTGTCTTGGGTTGCACTACAGTCGCCCGTATTGAAGCCATTCTTAGAAAGCTAAATTGGCTGGCATGAACAGTATTCTGCACATACTTGTTGCATCAATCAGGACATTAATGAGAAGTATGAAAACGTTACCTTTCGGTCATCATCCTGTAAAAACTGGGTCTCATGCTGGTAGAAGCAATCCTCAGGGAGTCTTGTAGATTCCTGTTTCCTGACTTGCAATACTTTGTATTGCTGCAGAACTGCTCACAGATATCAGTTTCAAAACTTGACTACAAAGCTTTGGATATTTGGTTTTTGCCAGAAATAACTTGTAGAAATCCACCAGGTCTTTTGACCTGAATTGTTGTTTGAGATCCATGCTGCATTGCAGGTAAATCACCTCTAATCGAAACTTTACTGGAGCATCTTCAGGTTGACTTTCAAAAGACACGAAAAACAACTGAAACTGCCACTCATAAACACACAACTCGTGGAATCTTCGTTCAAAATCCACTCAGTTTTTTTATCTCAGCTGGATACATCTCCCTATCATATTTTCTTACACATGTCTTTGAGGACATGGAAAATGTGTTAAAACATTGGTTCCAAGCTAATTCTCCACAAGCAGCAGTTTAGTCTGAAAAGCTCTGATTTCTCTGTAGAGTTGATTAATTAGTTGGTTCTTTCCTTGTCATTTGTTGAACAAGACATTTAGGTAGTCTGTGTTGCCTACCAGGAAAGCAAAATCAGAGATCCATTGGAGATCAGAAAACTCTTTGTGTCTTTTCCTTTCTCTGTAAGGTACAAAACAATTGCTTTACGGAGGTACCATTCATGGGCTGGAAGAAGTTCACAAAGCTGCTGATGCGTCAATGAAGTTTTACACCTAATAAACTTGAACCACCTGACTTTTCATGACATCAGCAAAAGCAATAGATTTTGCAGCAAGAGACTCTTGATGAATGATAAAATGACACCAGAGTGGGGGTGTATCAAAGTTGCAACTTTGCAGCTCCTTTATCATTCACCCTTGAAATCCTATTCACTCATTGGTTATCTGACCATTTTCTCATGAGACAAGCATAAAGCTAGAAGCTCATTATCAAAGGGTTGGAAATGTTGAAGAGTTCTCCTGTATCTATCTCTTGCTTCAAGGCCAGCATCTCTCGTTATTTGAAACCTTGCACTGAGTCATCCTAATAAAGATGGCCAGTTGAGAGGAGTCACAGCACAATCACTCCAGGTAAGATTCTTAGGAGCAGACTTCTTTCTTGGACAAACAAAATTGGCAAAGATCTGAATGCACTTTACTGAAGCTCTCTCTCTCGCTCTCTCTCCCTCATTTAATGGCTTTATTTTCTTTCCAATAACTTTGGCTATCCTGTAGTTTGCTGTTATGAAGTCTTTGGCCTCTGCATCGCGGTTCCTGAAAATGCTCTGCCTCACTCTGAAGCTGTTAAGAAAGATTACTCACTTTGCATGGCGAAGGTCTCATAACAGACAAGGCAAACAATGTTTCCATTCCATATTGAAAATTATGTTTTCCGACTCAATTTTCTCTCTCCTTTTGATGAACCATTGCGGAAATGATCCTTGGTCTGTTGAATTTTTTTCAAAAAATGGCATCAAAAGTATTCTCCTGCCACTCCAGCCTCTATGGAAACCTACAATGCAAGATCATGATATTTCATAACCTCAGTTACTGTAACAAATAGCAATAGGATGGCCAGAGAGGAAAAAGAAATTGCAATTATAATTTTTTTCAAAATTAAGAAATAAGACAACTGATCATCATATTATCCTCACATTCAAATGAATTTTCATTCCAAAAGATGACCATAAGAATTTTATTTTCGGAAATGAATAAACAAAACTGCTGGTCCAAGTTTGAACACATGAATGTATATTGCCAGCTCTTAAGGAGAATACTGGTAAGAGCTTCCAAAGTCCAGAATTTTCCCAGATCTGCCATGTGCCATGTCCCAAGGTGACCAAGATATTTGATTGTTTTGATACTACCTATTCAATTAAAACATTATGCTTTAAAAATGCTTCAGGGGTTGTCTATTGCCTACCACTGCCATAAATAATCATCTCCCCATATGATGAATATAATGTGTTTTCCAAATATGAATAACCTTTTATTACCAATGTCCAAATGTCGGTTGATTTGTGAAAGAAATAACAAAATACATCTTTAATCAGGTTGACAACAGGAATTGATGAAGTGCTCTCATCGAGATGACAATGATGAAACTGTGTCGTCATTGAATTTTCTGGTAAACTGTATTATTTCAAATGACTTTAATTATTGTCCTGTTTGTGTATTTTCATTACAATATTAGTCAAGTCGGTCTCAATATATAAACGCGTGTACATTTCAAACGCAGATAACTTTCATTCAAAAGGCAGTAAGACGTATTACAGGTCTCAGCTGCATCCCTGAGGCGATGTTACTGCACTCTATCTTGAATTGATCATTATTACTAACACAGGATATTTTCTCAGTTGTCTCCATCGCACTAAACTCAGTGATTGGGGAGATCATTTTTCATCCAGCATCATTCAATGGCCAAAATCAGTTGTTGTTGATAAAGAATGAAATATTTTGCTGTTTTCCATTTCTACTGATTTCACTCCAAGCCACCACCACCACCACCATACATATGAGGTAAGTAGTTTGTGTACCTGTGACCTAACAGAACAGAAAAATATCTCCCATGTTCTATTGATTACTGAACATGATCTTTTAAAATTTAATCATAGAAACCCAACGAAAATACCATGGGGGGGCAGCGTTGAGAGGCTGTGTTAAATCAAAACATGCGAAATGCCTACTTCTGGGTAACTCGTGGTCAGTCAGGTACAAAATGATTGTAGGTTCCAAACAATGGAGTCCCTTCATTGCCAAAGCTCCAAGAAAGCCAGACTGCTTGTCATCTGCCTAAATATTGAGGTTTCTCTCTTTACTATGGAATCCTACCCCAGCATTCTTTCTCTCAGGTTTATACTGAAGTGCAGTAGGTGCCTGTCATCCTTTGATTTTCAACGAGTTACTGCTAAAATTCCTCGATGTGCTACCTTTCCAAAAGATATTGTTAAATTCTAAAGACCCTGTTCTAGTGGTTAAATGATAAGAAGCTAGAAGTAATCTCGCTGATATTTGTTAACACAATATTAGACATTTTCATTGGTAGTTGATTTTTCAAGCATTTTAAATTATTTATCTGCTTTGTGTTTGCTATAAGAATACAAATAATTCTTGAAATTACAATGCTTAAGGGTAAAATCAAAATACAAAGAATACCTGTATTTCTAGGTTGCATCATGTAAACCATCGGACTAACAACATGTAATATATTACACATTGACAGTACATTTCAACCTACGAATGATTGTTAAAATCATTCTACCTGTAGCATTGTCTAGAAATTTTCAAACATAATATATACTAAATATGGCAAGATTTCAAAGCTTCCACTGATGAATGATGGGTTTATCAGAAAGACAAGCTAGTGAATTTAGTAACTGATCATCGTTTGTTCTCCAGTTGACTTCAGGAATGAGAATGGAAACGCAGTTACCTCATCATACGATTAAGATGATTTCATGTATTTTAAATTTGTATCTATCTACCTGTGTGTCAGATGACTGGGAGAGAAGAACACATTCACAACACAAATGGAGTCACAGAGAGCCAGAAAACATCCTTTGGTTAAAGGTGAGGTTACCTTTAAGATTTCAGGTACAAAGATCTAATTTAATTTCTTCTCTTTGAACTTGCATGAAAAGTAATAGTTTCATAGAAATGTTTTCTGAAGTGTGATTTTTATGATCTCAAAGCTGAGGCACTTGACATTCCCGCCAGCCATGGGTGATAAAGTGATAATCACATAACACATTCTAATTGTTAACTGCAATAAAAGAAAACACAAAACGTCTGACATTCTCAAATAATATTTTTGATGTTACAGACACTTTTCAAACATCTACCCGTGTTGGCGTTCAGTATGCAGAAGAAGGGAAGCTACAGAGGTCCAGCACATTTACTAACAATATATCGTGTCAAATATTTTTTGTCACAAATAGCAATTACACTAAACATAATACCAAAAGGCTATTGATTGAAACAGACAGTAGTGCAAAGAACCTTTGTAAAATTAGGAGAATAAAATGGGCTAAATTTCCATTTAAAGGGACACAGTTGAATTATGTTCTAATGTTAACCCCGCACAAACTGGCATCCATATTAGGTGGTCACTATACAGAAACCTATCTGCTTTCACCATCAATTACTCTCGAGAAAAGTGGGTTATAAAATTTGCTGAACCATGTATCAAACTATTAACCATAACTTGTGACAGCAAGAATCTGTATGATTGCATCCCCAGCTAGTTATTTCTATAATACGTTATTTCGTTTTGTTTGCTGGATGTTTTACAAGAGTTGTCTGTGTGTGGTTCCAAATAGATTACAGAACCTCCAGTTAACCTACCGATCAGTGTACAGAAGGACGTACTTCTCCACGAGCTGAGACAGAGCCAAGGACTCCCAAGAGTTTATACTGTGCTAATTTAGTAAATTCAAATAATTTATCTGAAAAATATTTTGCAAACAAATTAGTTTATTGCAGACAACAAACTCCAACAAGTCTCAATGAAATAAAATAATGATATCAAATACTTTAAATGATGCGATAAAAGTCTTTGTTAAGCTCGCACGACTTGTCAAATGTTGGGAAGACAACAATTATTCTGGAAATTAGATGAAATGACAAATTTATTTAATAGAGCCTAAATGAGAACAAAATATGTTAACTTAGAATAATTATAATTAAACACTACCTTATCAGAAAAAACCTTTTGTCGTTATAACCACCAAGCAAATTCTAGGCATTCTATCAAATAAATTTTCAGAGTAGACTGGTATTAGTGAGTTCTGAGAAATATTCATGTACTGCCCCAACTGTTGTATCGTACATCATGTGTCATTTTTCTGTTCAACAATTCCAAAGGTAACACATGTCGGAATCATGCAGACAAAGAAAACATCTGCTTATGAAGTCGTCACATCAACAAATTATTGCCTGTGATCGTAGAATAATGCAGTAATCTTCAATGCATGTTGTTCAGTTTGTTTTGAACAATTCACCAACGTAGTTTGCTTCAAACATTATGATACCACCCAACCCCTAACGATCTACCGTAACTGTAACACACTAATCACTTTAGCGTTATCAAAGCTGCCGATTACCGAAAAATGGTCACAAATCACCTTAAAGAGTAAAATATCAAATGTGTTTCACGATCTATTTCTCCCCAACCCCGACGTCACCTAAACCCTATAGAACATGTCTGGGATGAGCTCTCTTGGAGCACAGAACAATGGATACATGCATCTGGAACCATTTCTGCACTGTGCCAGATATCTGGTGTATAGTATGAAATGCAGGTGTAATGCTGCAGTGAAGCATAGAAATATCAATGCACACTACTAAAGGTCATGTGACTATAGGAGAGGCAGACTATGACTTATTCCCTGTAATTAAGATATATCTAGATATTCTGCAATTGAATTCTATGTCACACTTTCTGATTAGGTTTGAACCCTGTGCAGGTTTTTAAAATCCTAAATGGCTTTGTACAATTTATTTCCCTATATAGTTTAAATCTTTTGTCAAGTTGTTATGGTTGCAAGACCATTGTGTGTGAACCATAATATTTCTTTTACATCCATTCTCAAGCAGCTGGTAAGTGTAGCTTAGAGTGAGTGAGAAGTACTACTGCAGCCAGTCGAGTCAAACAGATAACTAATACTGAGGTAATGACAAACAAACTGATAATCTAGAATACTGATTACAGATATCTGTGTATTTCCCTCCTCTTATTCCATAATATTAGTAAATCCACAAAATAGGAATTTAAAAAAAACAGAATAATCATGTCTACCCCCCATTGTACCTCTAATCCAAACTGACAACATGCTTCATCTTCAGCTGTTTTCTTGTCATGGTTGAGTCTGATCTGTTCCGTTTTCTTACATTTACTTTTCTCTGCCTGCCTCCTATTTCTGATTCAAAGTCTGAACAACGAATTGCACTGTTTATCAAAAACAATTTTAGCAAAATTGTTTACACGTTTTCAGTAGCAGGAAAAGCAAACAAACTCCTCCCATCAGATTTGTTACAGCCAAACACAACAACACTCTTCAGATCATCAATCAAATTAAACACATGTACAGATCATCAGATAGAAAGTATAGATCAACTTACTGCAGAGACAAGTAAAATGACAGGTGAGCTTAGTCCAGAAAGAACAGAAGTTAGAAATTAAATGAAATTTCCTTTATAGTAAAAAGAGATCAGATGTATGATTCAAGAAAATGTTCAATTATTAATACAGTTCCTCTCTGTGTAAAGCATAAAATGGAAATTTTTTAAAATTTCACTGGAGCATTCTTAAATCATAGACAATGCTTTCCATTAAATTATAAACAAACATTAATATTCAATAAACCTACCTTAACAGAAATGTCTTGCTACTATGAAAATTGTGCTTCTTTGAAGAAAAGGTATCTTTACCTCTACTAATGAGAAACCTTACCTCCAGCCTGGTTGAGGTGCCATCTCTGACGTAATACTGTCACTGGACAAAAAACATCTTTCACTGCCTTGCACAAGGACCACACCTTCTTGGTAACAGAAAGACTACATGAATTCAACCAAGGTTTCTTAAAGCAAGGAGTAATATCCAGTACAGAATCACTGTACTTGGTATCCTATAGATTATGTATCTGCATTCATTAGTAACCTATCATTTATAAATATATTAGTAATTCCTACCTGTAATTTTGCTGCAATCTAATTCAAAGAACTGCTGACAATTTCCTGATAACACTCCATGTTTGACTGTGGCATAACCATATTCTCGTCAGGTTAATTCATGATTGTCCCCACACTGGCCTTTAATGAAAATATAAATTTAATTTGGTAACAATGCAGAAAATATATTAGGTACAGTTGAAAATCATCTGAAACTTGCCCAACTGTGTACCATAGTATCCATGAAGTACATACTGGGAAGAGACATAGAAATGAAATGTCTAACCAAGGATCAAGTGTGAGAGGGAAAAGTCCAACTGAACTGTGGGGCTGGTGTCTCATTCCATAAAAAAAACGAAGTTGTCTTTTGTATCTGTACATAATAAACTAAGTCTGACAACTAAGAGTCACTAACTAGTGTGTCAAAAACTATAATTGGCCATTTGTTTGCATTGACTCAGGAGAGTGTTTGTCAACTTAGGGTCAGTTACATATTTATCTTTTCAAAGGTAAATGTGCAGCCAAGGAGTTCTCTGGATATCCATTGGTTAATAACTAGCAGGTCAGTTATTTTAATATTATTTTATTGACTCAATGGCCTTGTAAAGAAGGTGTCTAATTATGCATGTATAAAATCTTTCATTTTCTGATAATTATATAAATACATGAAAACTCTCTGAATCCATTGCAAGTGACAACTGGCAGCTTTCATGTTTCTCATTCTTAACTTGTATACTAGGGTGTACATGCCACAAAAGTTACCAGAACATGGTTTTTATCAACTGGCTTGATTGCCATGTCACTTCACTAAAATTCACTCATTGATACTGTTGCAGTGCACAACTTTAATCTATTTTGTATAATTCTGAGAGATCCTCATCTTTAATTGAACTTTACATTCACAATTATTCGTTTAGAAATTTTGTTTTGTTTTTATTTTCCTCTGGTAAAGTGGCCTGGTGTCACCATCTTCCTTCAGCACCTTCCAGAAAAGATCCTGGCTGCATGAGAAAAGGGTAATGATGAAGTATGTACTCTGTAGTAAATACTGAAGATTAAAGAATAAGAGTTCTGTGACTAGTATCAGCGATTGTAATAATTTACTTTTTTTACTCTCACCTTGAATGTCAATTTCCAGAAAGGACTATTACAAAGAATAAAAACCATTTAGTAAGTTAGTAAAATTAGTATGCAGACTTCTGATGTTGTACAGTTATCGATAACACAGTTCTATGTGGTTATTTCATTTATTCTTTTAATATGAAAATAAAAAACAAATAATATTACAAAATGTCCACTTTGCATACTTCCATCTTAGTCACCATCATGTTTGGATTAATAGTCTAAATGAGCACCATCCTCAGGACATTTTCTAGCTTGTCTTTACAGTAATGAAGATTGGTAACCTTCCAAATTGTTTTGTGAAATGTGATAAGACTGCAGGACTTCCTGCTATATTAGTTTGGTCTAAACCTGCCATAATGTAACAGCATGTGCAGTCAACCTGATCTATGACAGCCAACTTCGGCATGAAATCCAACTGTCCACATTCCACAGGTAAAGCCGCCTTACACAGAAAGTACAAGGTCAATTACAATTAACAAACACAAGGATACTGTAAATCAGTCGTGTGTCTAGATAAGCAGTGTTTCTGAGTGCAGTCTAAGAAACATATGTATCTAATGGAACTAATCTTTACCTGTAAACTTACCCTAACATGCATATTTGATGTTAAACATTCTATATAAAAATAAATTGTTGTACTATTTTGTTTATTATGCATGCATACAACATGGAAGTGAATGAGTGGTAACATACATTACATGACAATACAAGGACTGACTGTAATACCAATTTCCACTTACTAATTCTACTTTTACCCCAGTAGTTGAAAACCATAGCCTTGATAAGCACTTCATTACCATAGCTGCACTGTCTTCATCCACAGGCATGCTGTCTAATTGATCACCACCAAGAGGGATGGTTCCCTTACCAGAAAATCTTAGTGTTGGCTTTCAACACTGACTATGTTGATGTGACAGCCTATGTTATCATGGCACCAGTAGTTTGGGTTAATATTTTCATTTCCAGTTTTTTGTGCTCTTCACCGACAGTTTCCATCCATGTTGTTGCAATGATTTTGGCTGTACACCTTAAAGTGTTATTAATTTGCATTCAGCCAACTTCTACTTCTTTGGAAACTTTTCGTTCTGACCCGTTGCTTTCACACATGCAGTGTCCTTGGAACTTCCATTCAAGAGGTGAGGACAGGCGTTTTGCCTCTCGTGGCCAATTTCAAGCAAAGTTTCTGTGGCAAGCTACCTTGGCTCTTAAAAGTGATGGTGCCACAAAGTCACCAAAGTTACTTTCATTAAAAAGTATTATAAGATGTAAGCATGAGAACAATTTACTAAAGCATTAAAAAAACACACCTCATTTACTATAAGCGACAGTTGAAGAATGTCAGGGTACTGTGGCTGAGACGTTTAATCACTCAGGTCAAAAGTAAACAAGTCTTTGTGAATTTCATTTTGTCCCTCCAGTTGGCCACGACTGAAACGCCACCTGAAACGTAGCGCCCTTGAAGTCAAAGGCCATAAAGTCACAGCCCCACTAATCTTACACAGGCAAATAATTAAATTGCCCAAACCCAATACAATCAAATTGAAAAGGTACATCCTTAAGTTTCCATATCTAGCCATTCTAAGGGGCCCATAAGTGCTTTTGGGATACAGAAAGACTGGCTGCTGCCCACAGATACAAATGGCTGCCTGTACAGTTGGAAAAGAGAGAGTACAACATCATAGTGAGATAAAAGCCATGAGAGCTGTACTTAGCATTTAAGTTAGTGTTAACTGATAAATGTAATTAAATGAAAAAAGGGAAAATGGATTAATGGTGAACAAACAGGGATGTAATGAAGGAATACTATTCTTTATTTTTATGAACTCTACCAAACAATCAAGTGCCATCTTTTATCATTTAGTAACTCGCCACAATACAAACCTTTTGTTAGTTTAAAACCTAAAGGTTCGAAGCCATACTTCAGAATGTCGGTAAACTATACCTGAAAGACCATGTGATCTTTAACCAATGGGATCAATGACATGAATTTTGAAAAAGATACATATATGGACCTGTTATTTTCCATATATCAACTGACCACAATTTTTAATATTTGAATTCAAAACTTTCATGAGAATATTTGAGAATCGTTAAATTAGTTACATCTATAAAGATGTTTAGCAGAACAAAAACATAGCATGGAAATTAAACATACCCAGGATTGTATAATCTGCAGTCTTCTGTCCATGTTGGGTATCATAAAATGGTGCATGCCATGGTCTCTGATCCATTTCCATTATTCCTTAACCATACAGTGAAGTGGCACGTTTCCTGAACAAAAAGATATGCCTTTTACCTACAAATAAAATCTCCTGATCAGAAATTATTCATGTATTTATAAAACTTGTGTAAATTATTTTTTAAATTGCCATTAATATGCAATGTAAGTTTACTTGTTTCAATTTATTTTCTCCATCTTTTAGGATTACTTAACGCCTCCATGCCAGTGGTAGTTTTAATTTTAGCTTCTACCAAAATTTTTCCTTCCAGAATAAAACCAGTTTGCAACACCCTTTGCTGAAACTGGAAGCGGATTTGGCAGTCACAACATACTTTTTTAAGTAAGGGGGAAACAAACAAATCTTCTGTCTTCTCTACAGACCCCGTCATGACTTCAAGGTCTTGAGGAAATCTTGCAGAAGTAAGCTAGAAAGGGGAGAACAAGAGCATCAGCTTTAGTGACCAAGAAAGTTATCTGGGTACAGTTTGGCCATGCCAGTCAATAGTTATTTGCAGAAACACCACCACAAGTAGCTGAAAAATTCATATTATAAATCCTCTGTATAACTGAAGGAAGAAACCATGCAGTTGGACTGGCACACAAGGCAAAGAAGAAACCACGCCAGAAAGATAATCAAAACAAGTCAGATACCAACAGGATTCAAACTCTGGGCCTTATCCACAATAGGCTTTTGCAGTATGCACACAACCATGGACAGGTAACTTTTTCTTCATCAATTCCATTACCCACAGTAAAAGTGTAGCTTTTGTCGCCTGGTCTGTCTGTTAATGAATTGGGGCTGGAACACTTAAATGTAATCAGTAAGTGATACTTCGTACAGAAGAAATCCACATTCAGGTGACCATGCTAGTCAAGTCTAGTTGAGTGAGAGTGCGTGCAAAATTCCTTATTTGTATTGATGGTCAATGACTAATGTTCTGTCTGTGTGTCCTGTAGTCAACCTATTGGAAATTCACTAAATGTTTTGGTCAGTACATCATCATCCTAAACATTTTCTTTCCTTACTAAAAAATGGACTTCATGGTTAGAAGCTCATGACATAGCCTCACATCCAGTTGGGTAAGTTTCTTGTCTTCTTCATACTCACTTCAGATCTATTGGCATGGAATGGTTCTTGGCCATCAAGATCTCAGGAAGCTCAATTTCATCATCAGAGACCACACAATCATCGTCATCTGGACTTCTACCCGGAAGTATATACACCGTTTTTACAGTGTTTCTTTTCCTATCTCTCTCAACATAAGATCTGTTGTCACGTTTGACATCCGTTACATCCTATTTCCATCTGGAATCAAAACGTATGTTGAAATTAACTGACTGCTCTTGTCAGGTTATGTACCAACTTTTCATGGTGCTTCTTTACTGTCTACCTTTACTCGTTTTCTGATTATTCTGGTCCAATTCTCCTCTTTTCATGGACAGAAGCTGAACATGTCATCCTTTCATACATCTGCTGAGCAGGGTATACCCCAGCATCTTGCTTTCCTATGTAACTCAGCAGCAATAGTGCCAATTGCACATCATAGCAATTTTCCATTGTCATATAGATGGTATTTTTCACCAAATTCACGCCAGATTCCCATTCGATTTTGGATAAACAGAAAATAATATCTAAAGCCCAATTTTCGTTCTCATGCAAACTTTTAAGTTTCTGCTGCTAAAATCGGTGACCTGTTGTCACTAATCAGATTCAATTAATGCCTTATTGAACAAAATGAGCTTTCAATTCCAAGATGATCTAAACTAAAAGTGTTATGGCCATGCAGTGACCTTCAGTAAACCAAAGTAGCAGCCAAATACTATAAAATAATTGACTGAATTTCCACCATTATCATCATGAAAATTTTCAATGTTTATTTCAAACTATTTCAGTTTCCAACATTAACAGATCATACAGTCGTCAACAATTTCTTTCATTTCATGACATCTTTAGGCAAAAAATCCACTCTAATTCTTGCAAATTTATGATGTTTTACTCACATATAGGTTTCTGTTCATCTCTGACTTCAGTTCTCTCCATATCATGACTGTGTCCGTCGAGGATCACACTCACTCACTGGCAATGTCAATGTTTTTAGTAACCTTTGTTAATACCATTGTATTTTCTCAGGCCATCCATGATCAGATATAGTATTTTTTCTGTATGTCTCCTTTTTTTGATAGTTTCTAACACAACCATTTGGTCAGTATTGACTTTCACAGACCTGACTTGACTCTTAGACACTTCCACAGTATTTGCTAGAAAGAGTTCCTCATCCTCCATGTACTAAAACTCAGCATCAGAGCCTGTCATCACTTGGATGCATCGCTCAGCTTCCTTTACAGGAACCATGCAACTGAGATTTATAATTGTTCTGGATATGTCCTGCTTGACCCATTCTAGCTCAAACACCACAAAAATGATACCTTTTAATCTGTGTCCATCTAAATACAGTTTTGTTCAGCGATTACCAAACATGCTCAATCAGCTTCTCATCTTATCAATGTAGTTAGTAGCATCATCTACTTAGCAAATTCAAATTATGCTACTACAGATGCACTGTTCTTTACTCTGTTGAATTATCCACAACACTTCAGCCAGTTAACCTCTGTTGAGGCAAAGTTCCTGCTGATTCTGGATCATTTCAAGATTCTGAATCATATCACACAATTGCTTAACACCACATAAATCAATCTCTAAATTCTACTTGATGTTTTTATCATCTGCCTGGGTGCCCTGTGGTTAACATGTCACCCATGAGTGTCGCCCCTTCTTGTTTCACTAGTTTTGTCATCATGTAGCTAGCTTAGCTTTCATTTTAGTCATGATCAGTAATCGCCTCATTGTTATCAAATCCAATCACCATGATGATGGTTGCTTCAAAGATGACAAAAATTGCAGTACATTGTTGGTTTTTTATTGCAACTACTTTGAAAGTAAGCAGCAATCTTCATATCAGCCAAACAAACCAATCATTTCAGTCAGCTTGCTGGACTCTGCATCAGGTCCATATATGACCCCACACTTCTTTCTCACCAAGTTTGCTAAAAGCTTTGGCGTCATTAAGTCTCAGCAACAAAGCATAACCGCAGCATGCCACTGTTTTCAAACAACTGCAATCTGCTTGACCCAGAGGTTGGGTCATCACCAGGGACTAGCACACTCTACTTTACTAGGATGTCCAGCTTAACCGTTACGGTGTTTATTGCAAGATTATCAGTAGCTTCATCCATCACGAGACCTCTGGCAAACTGGGATCACTCAAGCGTTGTCATTCCTAGATTTCCCAGGTGATCACTCTGGTTCACTCGGCATGGGCTTGCTTGGTAGATGAACATGTATCCTTGGAAGATCAACAAAAACATCTCCAGTACCATCATCAAGCGCATCAGAAACATGAGGCACACACAACAAGTTTGTCACAGCCAAGATTACCACACCTATATGAGCCATTTCTTGACCAATTTCTTCTGCTAGGCGGTTTCTTTGTGGATGAATCTTTGTTGTTGTTGTTGTTGTTTTTAGGAAGCATATGTGACAATCAGTGCCTGTCATCACCTCAATGGCCAGCTTCGTCGTCCAATCGCCAGTCACACCAAGGGCCACTTCACGTGTCTCAAACCACTCGATGTCGCCACCATTGTCTTCATGGAGCAGAAGGATGTAGTTGGAAGATCTTCTTCGTGATTCTGTCTGTCTGCTGTGACAGTAGAATTTCATCTGGCTCCTTGCTGTATGGTTTCCCTATTGGGGCTTCTGAGACAAGCATAGTTTGCTCACCTACTTCTCGTGGCCACCAGCATTCAGTCGTAGCTCTGGTCTTGGCACCAGTCTCTTGGTGTCTCACTGCTGCATGATTCTGAACTTCTCCATTTCACCTGCTTAGTCACCACCCACCTCTCATGGGTAGCAGCTCGGGCTGTTTTCTTTCTGCTCCCATACTCGCACAACACAGCCACCGTGTCTTAGAAAAGCAACTAAAGACTCCTTCCGTCTGCATTCCAAGAGCAGAAAGAGTTGATGAATCTCTGTTCCCCACCTGCGTCCATGTACCGCTGAGTGCGGACGAGAAAGTGCGTTATTCGCGTCGGGGGGTCAAAGGTCATCATCGCTGTGTCCGTGTGTCGTGGAAACGAGCTGCAGGCGACTCGCCAGAACGGTGTAGGCCTCAACCTTTCTCCCTTTTCCTAGACTTTCCTTCTTCACCCTTCTCCCACGCCTGCTTCCACCTGTATTTCTTCCCCTCGCCGACGGACAGAAGGCGGGGCCCCCGCGTTGCCGTTTATTCACTCGGGGAGAACGTTAGCGTTCGGTGGAGAAAATACCGTTGTGACTGGCGGGCGGGTCTCTTCCATCGACAGGTAAGGAAGCAGATCCCTCTGCCCCCTCCTCCTCCTCCTCCTCCCCCAATCTCTGGGCCAGAGTTTCCTTTAACCCTGACTTCTCCGTGTCAGGTGGCCCGGCACGGAGAGAGGGAGGACACCGTCCGACTTTCCCTCCCCTGTACCATGTCGGGGTCTCCACTGCTGCCTCCAGACCCTCCTCGGTCGGGTAGAGAGAGATGCTCGCAGGGACCTGTTCTGAACTGGGGCTGTCGCAGAGGAAGCTGGGGGCTCATTGCAGACAAACGACGCCTTTCAGTTGGGTGCCGGCAGGGTTCTCTCCCTTGATTTTACGGTGGTGGACCTTCTCTTTTCTTGGCAGGTTTTCCTCACCTGGAAGAGGCAGCAAAAGATGGATAATAAGTGCCAGGCTGAATGGTCGGTGGATCTGTCGACATTAACACAGGAAGAGAGTTGAGTAACTTTACCCCTGACATCCCACATCCTAATGCTCAGTGTACAATTCCAGAACCTGGCGTACAAATACAGTTTCGATGCCAGTTCTATTCATCTTTTCTCTTCAACTGCATAGAATTTGTTGTATATATTCGCCAAGTTATTTGCTAAACTACTGCATTCCTACAGCCATTTGTCCCTTTGTTAGGAAACCCTGAACTCGGATATTCGCTTCGTGTCTGTTGTAGCCAAGCGGTCTTACGAGCTGGTACCGTTTTTCTTTACAGGCCGGATATGTTTGGAAATGCATGTGTTTTCATTGTTTGCACTATTATTTTTAGAGGTAAGTATTGGATGATGATGATGATGATGTTGTCTTGAAGAATTTCCAATGTAGTCAGTAATGTCGCTAACAGAATATTTTCCTACATTTACGCGGGTGTACCTGAGTTTTTCAATTACAGTCTAGAAATGAGTAACAGCAATAGAGCCATCAGGGTCCTCCCATCACACTGCAGGCCCACTGTATATGACTGAATGCACTCTCTCTCTCTCTCTGTCTATTGCGGAATCCCTTTATTTGACTTCTGCTTTTGTTATTCTGTTTTTGAATACTTCACTAAACTTTACTACTAACAACTGTAGGCAATTTATTCACAGCAATACTTTTCAAAGGCCAGTCAGAAATAATTATCACAAATGGAGAAGCGGATAATTCCTAAAATGGGAATTGCATTGTTGTACTTATTTTAAATGTAATTATTACAAAGAGAAATTATACCTTTTGTACAACATTCTGCAGAATATTGCTGTGGTGGGCGTGGCAACTCCAGGTAAGGACCTTAGAGGTAACATTTCTTCACTGCAAATCTTAAATGTTACTACTTTACAATAAATTCTTACATTTGGTTCACACTGTTCCTATATTTAATGGAATGGCTGCATTTCTATTATTACAATTCTTAATGTTATTTGTGTATTGATTTGATGCCTGGATTTTCCCTTTGAAGTATAAATATGTTGCTGATAGTAACATCAGTGGATTTCCAAAATGGAGAGGTGTAACGATTAATGCTATTTGAATAAATATTTCTCATTAATTCTTTTGTTTATACAGTTCCAAATCAGTGATATGAAAGGAGGTTTTCGAATTTGTTTTGATATTATTTTACGAACAAATGTTGTACACTTATTACCTTGAAATGTAAGATATTTTGACGGTGATTATTATTTGATTATCCTTTATTTAAATCCTCTTCTGTTTTCAGACTAATGATGTTGAACAAATTACTTCAGTTTGCAGTTTTGTTGCATGTACTACTACATGTAAGGAAAATTGGTAAGTGTCTGTACATAGTCCTGGTAGTGATTTGTATTTGATTGTAAGATCATGACGCTATTATTCTTGAACGGTGATTGTTTACGGTAGAGGTTTTGTGTTCCTGTGAAGATGTTGGATGTTTGTATGGAATTATCATCAATGATTCTTTTTTCTTGCAGAAAATAAGTCTATTCTCTGTTAGCTGGTTTTGTATTTATACTTGTGATCTATTGTCTTCCGTTCTCTATCAAAATAGTAGTTATTACAAGAAGCCATTATTTTATCTTTGACGTTTATCACCTTGGTCCTGTATGTTTGTACTCATGTACTTGACTCTCTTGTTTTGAAATGAAATCTGTATTTTTTATTTCCATCAATGTCACTGGGTGGATGGTTGCGCTGGATAACTAACTACGTGTGCTGATGTTAAATCTAGGATAGTTTCTTTCAGTGTTGTTCTGAATTTCCACTTTTAAGGGATTCCAGCTTGGACAAAGCATCTGAAAGAAATACTGGTTATATCATCAGTAAAAACCTGCAAGTAAATTGTTTGCCATTGTTTTGAGACCATCATTTTATCTTTTGATTACAAATGGAACCTGAAGAAATCACTTGATTTTCAGTTGCTTCAAAAAACTTTTGTCTGCTTTCATGTAATAGAAGTAGAATTCGTTGTTTCATCTGTTTGTTAAATCTGGAATTGTAAACAAGTTTTTTTTCACCAGTTTTGTCCAGCAGTTATTTTTAGTTTGTCACTATTTTGTTACTTATGGATGTGCTATGCATGCATCACTGTAACAGATAGCAATACTGAGCATCCACTGATACATAACCGTGGTTTTACCTAATTGTTTGTCACAAGTGTATGTAGTCTGCTGGATTCTGAATACAAGCGTACTTAGCAATGTATGATTGGTATCGTTTGTATGCTCTCACTAATAAAAATTGGCAGATGTGCTGACACTTGCGAAAGAAAACTGCATATAACCTTTTATGGTTTGAAATCTATTATTTTACTGTGAATTTCTACTTTTACTGTTGGATTATCAAATAAAATCCATTTGTAAAGTGTAAATCTCTGCTATGGAACAAAAGTTCTGATTTATTAATCATATGAAATATTGACT
This sequence comes from Nautilus pompilius, assembly GCA_018389105.1. Lineage (NCBI taxonomy): Eukaryota > Metazoa > Mollusca > Cephalopoda > Nautilida > Nautilidae > Nautilus > Nautilus pompilius. The sequence continues at coordinate 73,350 of JACATO010001579.1, forward strand.
AAATTCGTTCTTCACAAAAGATGCATGGATCATGGAGGTAGTGGATTGTCAGGGTCTGTACTAACTTAATTTTCTTTCCCAATCCTTTATCTTACTGTTAACTGTCAATCACAAATAAGAGGGATGTAAGGTAGAAAAGTATTTAATGAGAATGTCTGCAATTTTTATTCAACAAATATTGGGTTTCTTATGTAGTACTGATCATAAAATTACATGAAAGTTTGTTCGTTCATTTCTTTGATGGTTAAGAAAAATTACCCTTGTTGATTTGGCTTCTCAGTAAAAATAAAATGGTAATTGACATCTTCCTGTTTCAAGATCTATAATGGTTAAATGGGTAACCTCGTTCAACGTACAGGTTCATTTACCTGAAACCATAAATGTCAAACAGGTTGCGAAATCATTCTTGCGTCTCTTGTCTTTCCTCGTTTTGACAATCACTCTTTAGTGGGATTGAGTCCTTTGCTTAGTCTGTTATGAGCCTTATTTTGGTCATCTTTGTCAGAGTATGAAAAAAGGAATTCTTCGATTTAAAATATTTCTGGATTGGCAGAGCCTTTACCAGAAAAATTGCAGAGAATTCCACAAAGTTGTCTTTTTACATCTTGTGTGCAGTTACCCATACAAGGGAGGAACACACTTGATAATTATATTAACCGACACATTTATGTTTTCATCAGAATAAATGTTAATTTGACTATAAATAATTCATCATACCCCTAACAGCTGTGCAGTACAAAAATGTTTCTTCTGAGAGCCAGTTTCTACCTTTGCCTGCCATTTTACAATGTGTTAAGTAATTCTAGAGCAGAAACATAGGTGGTGAGTTTTTCTTCTGTTTAAAGTATTGACATTTTGTCACATTAGGTAATATTTTAGTGATGAATGCATTTTACTAAACTATAATAAACTTGTTCTTAGTTTCTATCTTCTTTTTAAATTTTTAGATGCTCTTTCAATTTATTCACAACCTGAACCAGCAGTTGTGGGGAGCCAGATTTGGGTTACATGTTCTACATCCCTTGGTGGTCAAATATTCTGGTGGTTGGATAATTATAAAGTTGCAGTGTCCTACCACTTCTTCACTCATAATTATGCGAACCAACCTTATTGGGACAGATGCACAGTATCACCTATGGTTCACTTTGGTGTATCAGCAAGATTGGTTTTAAAATCAATCAGGCGATATGATAATGGTGTAAAGATTTATTGTGTTTCTCGTAAAGGAACTACTAAATATATAACAATGACAGTTTACGGTGAGTTCCTTCTACATATTAACTGCGCAATTTGATTTAATTTCAAATATAAATATGTCCTAACTATTAATTTTGTGTTCTTAATCTATGTGAGCATATTAATTCGGCAAAAATTCAGATTTATCAAATACTCCAGCAAGATTTGTGTGTTAGGCGATTATATTTTATTTGTTCATTTTGAAAAAAATGATAAATTAGCTAACTTTCCATTTCTCTTTAGCTATCAATTTGAATGTCTTAATGAGAGATCCAGTTATTTTTATTTATCCATTATCTTCCCAATTATTTAAGATGTTAAGTTTCTCATTCATTAGAATAATTTAGCAAGAACAAAAACATTGTAATATACATCGATGTTTTGCTACCTTGGCCAAATTAGCATTTTAACCTTATACCTGTCTCCTTTTATCTTTTACAGCTCCTGTCAAGGATTTATATATTGGCAACTATTATGGAGAAATTCCTTTTATCGCAGGTTATTATAGATCTTGCCATTGTACAGCAACATATGTTAAACCTAATGCAGTCATTAAGTGGTATTGGATCAAAGATAGGGAAGTGTACCTTACTCGAGGAGTATATAAACAATCTCCGACAGGATATGGCTTTGTAAATGTTACAAGCACAATGAGAGTGAGACTTAATAATGTGGATCATAGGAGAGAAGTATATTGCAAAGGCTACAATAAATATAATTCTGGAGGAATAATAATTTCCGGACGTGTTCGACTAATGAAAAAGAGTAAGTATTTTATATGCACCTAAAATAAAATTTGATAGGTAAAATAGCAGAGATTCACATTTTAGTGTTTGCATTCGTGCACAATATTAAATACAACAGCAGTACTCTGATTTTCACAAAGAAAACTCAACAAAAATGCTGTAATTATAAAACATGATTTTTCCAGATGACATGGATTAGTCTTATTAGAATATATAGTTGAAAGGTAAGTACATGCTTCCTTTTCATAGAAGAAGAAAATAGGATTCTTCCATGTTACTGGAATTCATAGTTTACAGTTTACACAACTTTTTCTTTTTGAAATATTTAATGTTTCATTGAGATATAAAGTGATTGCATATCAAATAAATCCCTGTCTAGAGATTTCCCGGCTCCACGTCTAATTTATTTTTTACTTATTTTTGTTTTTATTTTGTATATGTAATAAAGGAAGAAACCAAACACAATTTCTGTCCACTCACTTATTAACAGTGAATCAACCCTTCTCTTCTAGTGTTCCAGCCATGATAAGGGCTGTGCCACCGACTTTCTAAATCACTTCTTCATTCAAAACTCAAACAAATGAAGATGCATGTGTCCATTTTGGTTTATGTGAAATTTTCTAACAGCATCTTGAAAATGGTATAAAGAATGAATGAATCTAAGATATTTTACAAGTTACTATAGATAGGAGTAAAAAATTGGGAACCAGAATTTGGACCCTTTAAATTTCATTGGATCAGGTACTACGGGACCAAAACTCTGATAATGTGTCCGTCAATAGGAAACACAATTCAGGACCAAAAATGGTTAGAATTTTCAGCCTAACATGAGGAATAGATTTTGAACTAAAAGTTGCTAAGAGAACCAGTGAGGTATATTATGTTAATTTATTCATGTCCAGCACACACAACTTGTGCATACAGTATATGCATATATCTATGCAGCACGGCAGTTACTTGGTAATAGGACAGTGTTATTATTAAATTTACGTCTGCTAAATCTGATAATTTAATGAACTTGTTCTGCAGGTTTCATTATCAGCACAGCTGTTGATTCCTCTCACACATTTACGTTACTTTTTTCATGGACAGACAAATTTTCATCTTATCAGTAATTCCCGATGTTCTCAACATTCTTTGTAGGCAGTTTGTTAAATACAATTCTGATTAGGACTAGATAAATATCCTACAAGAGATTCCTAGTTTCCTGGAATTTTTCACTAGTTCTGGTTACTCTACATACTCTGGAAACTCACTCCATTTTTCCACCATCTGTCCTATAGTTATCTCTAATGTGAGTATCCATGCATTCTACCCAGTAGTTGCACCTCACTTATTCAAGGTTTACTCATGGACATATTCAGTTGATCACAGCCCTTACGTTCCTTCTACATTCCTATCACTAATTTGGGTATCTGTTCTTGCCCTTTCAGGACATTAGCCCACAGACTGCTCTAATTTTCAGTATTGTCACATTTTCACCTCTCATGCCATTGAAAATACTTAGCTGTCAGCCCATGCGGTTTGACAGGTGAAAACAAACACTATAAAATTTATTCAGTTCCTCTTCTTTTAAAGAAAAAAAAGATGGTACTTATTATTTATGGCAGCTACTGGTAGAACCTTTAGGCTATTGAGTGAATGCTTAGCTCCTTTTCAGGCATGATGGACTTGTTTGGACACCTGGGACCAAAATAATTCTGTTTGCTTGATTTATCTTGGATAAGCTTTTGAAGATTTATTAAATTAACTCAGGCCAACTGGAACTTAAGAAAATCTTAAACATTTATGACCAGACGCCAAATTGGCCTAATGATAAGAAAATGAAGCTGGCAGAATATCCTTTGTTATGCAAGTTAGTACATCAGCCAGTGCCTTGGTCAGCTTCTCTCCCATCACAGAAACTCCCTGAGACAAAGTTATTCTGCACAAACTGATTTGCATAATTAGATCATACCAGATAAACTGATATTTTCCTCCTGGTTTAAATCGTAACATTCCTACTGTAAAATGTATTTAATAATTTTCGTACAGATGGATTATGGCATGTTCTCTGCGCATCTTGAAATTTCAACAGGAAATTAAAATTTTTGCAGAACAAATTCTCTAAACTCAAAATGTCAACCCAGACTTTTCAGAGACAAGGTCACTTGGCTGGTTCCACCTTTTAGTAGGGATTGCACCAAAATTTCAAGAATAAATTGTATTGAAGAAATCTCAACAGAACAACGATATTATTACCACTAGATAGTATGGCTAACTTATTGGTTATGTAATCAAAGGTGCGGCATGGAGTGATTAATGAAATGATTTTTTACAACTTAGTTTTTCTATGAATAAGGGGACTTCGTGAACTGTGTTTCTAAAAATAGTTGTAAATAACCTTTTGAACATGATGTAATTGTGTGAAAACCTTCATTTACAAATTCTGTTTTCTGTATTTAATAAATCTTTGTTTTTCAGTAAAAGTGAATAAAGTTTATATTTCAAATAATGTCACTGGTAAATCAGCTTTGATTAAAGTGAGAGAGAATGTGGCAACAGATATTTACTGTTCAGCAAATAAAACTGATCCTAAAAACTATCATTACTTTCTGGGAAGTAAGACGAAATGGACAACAAAAAATGCTACGCCGTATGCAGCAAAAGATCTTAAAGCACAGCGGACTTTACACCACTGAATCTATGACACGCATTACTCCGGATAGACGAGATGATGGAGTTAAAATATACTGCCATGGTAGAAATATTTTTGTTCCTGATTTGGATTTTCCAGGTGTCGATTCTAGAAATATGGTGGTGGAAATTCTACGTAAGTATTTTTGACTTTCTGTAAATTTTTGTAAACAATAGTTTTTTTTATATTTGAAAATAATTTGTACTCTAGGTTCTGAGAGTTAAATCTATTTAAGCCACAGTAGCAAAATGGGTGAAAGATTCATGTTTATACAATGGTGCAGCTATCCAGAGCCTGCTTGGATAATTTAGAATTATGCACCTTGGCACAGTATTTTCTTTATCAGCCTACAATAAACTAAGCCTTTGTTAATCTGGTTAAACTCTCTTTGTTTGATTTACTGTCCATTTCCAGTTTTGCTCTTTCTTGCTGATGTAAATTACACATTTGTTTTCTGCATTGACCATTTGTTGTCACTCCTTCATTGGTTAGTATATGTTGACCGTTTTGTTAATTTGATCAATCTTTTTACCACGGAATGTTCTTGAGGGTATATTGTTGGTTTTGCTAACTTCCAATTAAGCTGGTTATCATTCAAGATGCAAGATTTTCCTTTGCTTTTCCTCCTCCAACAACAAACTGTTGATGTCCATACATGACTCTAATATTTTCTGGAAGCTGATCATGCCATGCCCAAAAGTTTAGCTTATTGGCTATGAAAGCAGAAATACATTGTAATTTTGCTTTGAAAATTCACTGTATTTCTTAGTTACTGCATGTAATGGCTTCAATAGGGTTAGTGAGGAATTTGAAACTATCTGATATCTGTTTACACATGATATCACAATACACAAACCTTCATATGGTCAAAATGCCTAGCAGATGGCCACCTTACTACTATGCTGGGGGCTCACTTTCATAAATATAGTCAAGAGAATGCATGTTCACGTGTTGATGTTGAGCTATTAGTCTGTGTTGTGGTGATTGTGTCATTTCTTAGCCTGTGTGTACTGAACATAATCTAGCTTCTTGATGAACTTTGCTTCTCCAAAAGATGTCCACATCTGATAGTAAGAAGTGCACAAACTAAATAGAGAAGAGGAAATGTTAAGCTGTTTTTATATGACCATAGTTCAAAATTTCAAGTCTTCAAGCAGACATCATATGGAAAACAGCTTTGGAGTTTGTTTAATGTATAGAAATAAATTATTGAAGATAACAAAAATGAGAAGGTGTTGGTAGCAGAAATTATCTATTAACAAAATGCTTACATCAATGTTGGAGGACCTACTGAGAATACCAATGAGTTTGATTATCTCAACATGTTCAAACCTTCCTCATTTGATATTTTCACTTCTATTCCACTGCTAATATATTTTGAACAAAAGATCACTTAGGTTGTCAGTGATCCAAATGGTCTTTTAATGCAATTATTTGATATCAGTGAAATGCATTTCAGTTATGAAATAGAATTTTATTTAGTTTACATATGTAAAATGTTTCTTTATTTAATGAAATTTTATGGTGAGGTTTATTGATGAATACTTTGCATTGTTGGTGATTTATATTTTAAGTCAATTAACAATATTATATATACTTTAATTGTCAGTAGTTGATTTTACTTTTGTTGCAGATGCTCCATATGATCCCCCAGTGATTTCCGGAATAAATAGTAACAAATTTGTTTATGAGAATGATAAAGTTAAGGTGTATTGTTCATGGAGAGGCGGGAATCCTGACAATGCTCGTGTGACTTTGAAGTGTCCAGGAAACTCTGCTACCACAGACACGCTAACAGTCAGTAAATACATGACAGTATCAAAACTGATGCATAGAAAGCATTGCATTTGCACTGGATTGCACATATATAAAACGGTGATTGGTACATCGACACAAGTCTTCAAGTTTCTTGTAAGTTCAGTCAAAGAATCTTTTTGCATTTGTATAGTAAAACACCATTTATCCACATTATTTGAGTTAGAAATCTTAGTGAATCAGCAAAGACGTAGATAATTAGATAAATAAACATCCCAAAAGTAAGACTCAGGAGTTAAAAATTTGAATCAGCTGAAAATAACCAACTAATTTATTCTCTAAATGATGAGACAATCTGGCAATTTTCTCTACTTCCATTGAGTTTTATATGCATTAAGTGTATCCACTAATAAAGAAAATTTCAGTGGCACCATTTTCTAGGCAGTCTTTCCCCAGCTTGATTCATTGGTACCAACCAAAATTATGGAAGGTCATAAGTTACCAAGGTAAATAGTCTGTTCTTTAATCGTTAAGTAAAGTCACCCATACAGCGACAGTGTACACCTGTTTTTGTCTCTGGAACCGCAAGTATCTTTTACCCTGTGGACAATGTCATCAAAGATCATATATTTCCTTGTAGCTACTTTACTGTGCTGTTTTCAAATTTTCATTGAAAAAATAAGTAATCTTTTCTTTATGGTGCAGGACAGGTAACACATTCTAATGGTTAGTTGACACATTCATTATCCTCCTCCAGCAGGGTTTCCTCAAATATTGAGAAGTTCTCTCTGTTATTGCAAGCAGTGCAGTACACAACCACAGTAACAACAAGAAATGTGATCAATCTGTTAGTAAATCACCTGACAATGTTTCTGTGACATAACGGCAACATAATGCGATGAATTGATTGTTATGTAGCATAAATATAATTCTTTATTCATGCCATTGGCTTTCCAATGAGCTATTTTTGTTTAACTGTAATTACTATGTTTACAACAAATAATATGATGCAAAAGGGAAACATACATGCAAATATTTTCTTTTTATTGTGTATTTATTGTCTAATACCTTTGCTGCTGTAATAGTCCATTGGTACATTCATTAAAACTCAATTTGGAGTGGTTGAATGTGTGTTGCATGTAGAAGAAAAGCAATCTAATAAACCTAAAAGAACAAGAGAAATGTGGACTCTCTTGTACATGCCTGCCTTTTCCTTCCCTTTACTTTGTATTATCAAAAACGGAGAATCTTTACGTTAAAGTTGAGATAAATTTGTTTGAGAGCCATACCTGCTGGGTATTGTTTGTTTTATTTATGGAATCTGAATTAGCCAAGGGCATCATAAATGTTGCCAAAGTGCTGGTGGTAATTCTCAAGGAAAGTAAATTGGTTTGAAAGCAAGTGTAGAACCATCATTACTAGTTTGTGTCCCCATTAAGGACTAAAGGTGGTAAAACAATCTGGATGTGCTGCGTTGGGCAGCCAAACAGCTGCACAATTGCAGCAGCTCATTAGCATGACTGACTGGTAAGTTTAGTAATCGAATTCGTCAGAATAGTGGAAAAGAAACTGAACTTAATGAGGAATGATTACCATTTGTTGTCTGGTTGTGGCTGCTGTTTGTATTCAATTAATCCATTAATTAGTCACGTTTTTAATATAAAATTTCCTACCCAATGGCAAAATTTACTGGCGATGAGTTACTCGTTTTAGTAATAAGAGCAGAGGATTGACTTTACCAGCGCAGGTACTTGGACATTGCTGCTTCTTCAGTTACTATTCTTGTCTGCCACAACATAATTATAAAGAAAATGTAGAACCTGGTTGGTTGTACTAGTTTGTACCTTTAATTGCTTTTTATTAATTGAATGTACCAGTGTGAGCAATATGGAATAATATCAGCTGATGTGGAGTGAGGGGTGTCTGTGAGGTAGAATATGCTCTGCATGACACAGAAGCCAAGAATCCATGAGTTCTCAGTGATTGACGATTACCACTACAGGCCGATTAATGGAAACCAGGCTGGTCATCCCAATATTAAAGTGTTTTTAAATATAATTTCTATTTGCATGTTATCTTTAAAGTATGTTTGGAATAAAGAGGATTTATTATACTTTCAATAAAGAAAATTAGTTCCAAAACATTAAATTAATTGAATTCATGTAACCAAATGCAAAAAAGGAAATTTTGAAATTGTAAGATTCTTTAATCACTTTTATTGGTTTTGGTAAAGTTAGTTTTTAATTAAAAACTGACTTCTTTTTGTTTTCAATAATTTTAACCAGGGGAGTGCATTTTTTCCCTTTACATATAAGATCATATTGGTCAATACACGAGCTGGCATACAAGTTATTGTAAATAATTTTATTTGGAATATACAGTTTTCAATACAAGGCTCTTCATAATACATGGTTGGGATGAGACAAACACTGGAGGTAAACATCAGGAAAACAGTAAAACTATGCTAAAGTCTGGAACCTGGTTTGAAATTTGAGTTATTAGCATGTATAGTCTTAATATTTTGAAAAAGCATGTTAATTTTTAAAAAGTCTGCTATGTTTGTATTTACCATGGTTAAGGAGGAAGTGCACAATTTAATGCTGTTAGCTAGCTGCTGCCATTTGTGGCATGATAGCAGCATAGGGAGAAAAGACCGAAGATGCTTTATATGGGTAGATCTACACTTTAGAACAATTGTTCATCAATTTGTCATTTGGTCAAGAGAATCCAAGAAGCTGTAAATGGACAGGGTTTTGTAAATATATTTAAAGATGTAATCAGTGTGTGTTTGCAGGAAGCATTTGATATTGAAATCTTTATTCATAGTGAGAAGAAGAAAATCAAAGTGTGGATGAAAACTATCAGCAAAGATACTAGACAGGTAAATGTGTGTGGATACTGAATGGGCGCTACTACTCCTGAAGTGGAGAAATACAGTCCAGAGGACAAAATGTTCAAAAGACAAACCCTATGAACGATCACATTATTGTCAAGTTATATATCTACACCTATTTATATTTTAAATGGTTCTACAGATTTTTGATACCAGTTAGTTTGCTACTAGGTCATATCACTACCATCTTTTACTTCAGGATCTATTGATTTATATTTTCTGCTTGCTTTATTCAAGAACGTTAATGGTTGGTTGTGTGGAGCAACCATCTTCACTAAGCCAAAACGACCTCTTCAACAGAGCTTGCTTTTAGAACATTAAGCATCGTTGTGTAGTAGTGATGTTTTGAACGGTTCTCAGGGTATTCTAAAACGGTTTTTTTATTATTCAAAGCTTTAAAATCAAAATACAAAACAAATTTTAGAAATTCTTTCATGCTCCAGTCAATTCTACAAAGAAAATTAATTTCATCTGTAGGCTCCTATCTCCTGTAACAAATTTCTGACACACTGTTCAACGTGTCTGTATTTCTTTCCTTGCATCAGTGTTTCCAGGAGTACAGTGTACCATTTGGTTCTTGTCAGGATTTCCATTTTCAAAGCAGTTATCAAAGTCCAAATGTTGGGATGGTTATTTGTTCCTGTACTTCAAAGGGCATTGTGAAACTGCTCAATGTTGTTGTTTGTGGATGACATGCTATTTTCAGTGCATTCATGAACATTCCAGGAAGTAATACGGAAAATGGGATCATCATGTCTTCTTCTCTGATGTAACACACCTCAAAGTATGAAACTATTTTTTTGGGAGGAGGAGAATCATCTTCCGCAGTCACCTCAAAACCATCCACTACATTGTTTCTCTGCACTTGTTGCATTCCTTTCTGTTAGCATCTAACTTTTAGATTAAATTGATAATCTTGACGGTATCTTGGCCTCATGTTTATTTTGACCACTTTTTTGTAAACATTCTTCAAAAGATGGAACAAGTGATGTTACTGATGCACCAGGAAAATGGGAACAGAAACTGACAAACACAGATTTTTCAAAATCTATCAAGGAATCTGGTCTTATGTTAGTTCTGAGCTCTTTGAGTTTGGCAAATAATTGATCATAAGTAGCTTGTCTTTTGTCCGGAGCTAAAGCAAAACATGGATCACTCAGGATGTCAGTTTGAATGCAGGGTGTACAATTGATACTAAATGCATGAGCTGCATTTAAACATTCCATCCCCTGCCCAACTCCTGATCTGTTCAATATCGACCATTCCAACATGTTTTGCAAACATCAAAGTTTGTGTGGGGTCATCTTCACCACTATCAACCTACAGGAATTGTCACCATAGACAAAATTGCAATATTGTTCCTTAGGAACAGCAGGAGCATTTTTCTTTCCTGCCACCAATTCCGAAAATTGCAACTCATTGAAGAGATAGATAGCAATTCTGCCAGAACACAATCATTCAAGTTAATGGAAGCCTTGGAAATGTCAGATCGAGGTGCATTTTATCAGAGAGTTCATACTATTTCCATGTTGGCAATTTCTTTCTTAGGGTTCTTGCAGTAGTAGCATGATTGTGCTCACTTACTATCTTAACATCTTGTTTTCTTCATCTGTCCAGGTATGGACTGTTGCTTTACAAGGATGCTTTTCGTGCAGCCACTATTGCTTTGATCTTTCAGCATTTCTTTTATGCTCCTCCTAGATGTAGTTGAAATCATCATCAAAGATTTTCCCATTATGTAATGAAATGATTTCTCACATTTAGCAACTGAGTTTTAAAATGTTTTCTATCACAATGTTCACTTGTTGCTTTATCGTGATTTTATTAGTTTGAAAATAAATTCCACTCAAATATGCATATAAGACAGATGCATGGTAATAAAATGTGGTTGCTCAGTAAGTAAGTTAGTTTTTTTCAGAAATCGTGTTTCATATGTTATAATCCTAATATATTCTTTGTAATTTGTTTATAGACAATAATGGAAATAGTGCAGTGTTTTAAGTTGTATGTATATGGTTAACTTAATGGAAGGAGGTACTCAGTAGTTTTGTTGAAGTATTCATGATACAAGCAAAGCTTCTCATGGGAAGAATTAAATTCAGATTGATTGCTGGATGTAAATGAAAGTTTAGTTCACATTACAACAAGAATCCGTCATCTGACAAGTCCATAAATGGTTGAATTAAATAAAGTAGCTAAATGAATCAGCCTCAGTTGATAATACAACACATTCTGGTAGAACAGAAACCACTCGCCATACAATTGCAGTTGTCAAAGAAACTTTTTCAGGAAACCCAAAGAAATCAGATTGGAATATTTTAGAAAAACTCAGCTTTCACCTTTCACCCCTTAATAAAATATGGAAAGGGAGATTGAATATGATGCGTTATATCCAATTATCTGGAGGGATGGTTTGAAATATTGGCAAATTTGACACAGCATTGGGTTGTTTCACTCAAATATTTTCCATGTATAGCTTTGTAATAGAATGTGTTCAATCTTACATAGTTGAACAGCTACTACATATTAACTAACTTAGATACTTTATAAACACCCGAGATATACACAAACTCAGCTGCTAACTTGGAATTTCAGAATTTTGTTTAGAAAGTTTTCTTAGTAGTTGTAGCTGAAGGATTAGAGTAGAATGTGAAAGAATGATGGTTATATCTGTCTGAATCTGTTTTGCTTTGTCACTACCATGGTCCATGTGCACATCTGGTTCTGAAATTAAAGATGTTCAGTAAAAGTGGTTGGTAGTGGATTCTTTCCCCTTCAGAGACCCCTCAGCAAGAATGTGGTCTGTCTGTATTTCTTAGTTCAGAACACTGAAATGTACTCAGTAAATATTTTAAAACTCCCTCTTTGAATTTCAGTCAGTTTAAAATCAAAAGAGAAAGAGAGAGAGTATAGGTAATGGAAGTAACAATGATTTGGAAATTAAATTACTGTGTGATTGAATAAACCTAATCACTGGAATTTTAGCATCAATGGAAGAACAAACAGTCAACAAAGGCGAATGATTTTCAATTCAGTTTTTAATTAAGGTTCAAAAGTGATCATTGTCTTGAAGTTGACTTAGAAAAAGTTTATTTTGGCAGTTTGCAAAGTTGAGGAATAAGGTGGAGGATATAACAAGAGATCATCCAACCATTTAGATGAAACAAAAGTGGTTTTGACAATTTTAATATAACATCAATTGGATTGTTCTCTATCTGGCGTGGCCACCCTTCAATCTATAGACTCTGAAAATATGTTAATCCAACCCAATGCATTACAAAAAACGGTTTACAAATGAAACATCTGTCCATAGATTTTGTTTTGGTGCTACATGGCAACTGCTGCCTGGGGAAGCTAATAAAACAGCTCTGATTGGGGCACGGTTTGGACCATTGGCCATTTGCACAAACTTTGTCTTTAGTGTGTTGCAGCTCCCTGATTTTGACCACATTTACTGACTGCTTTTTAAAATGCTGTTTCATTGTCATTGTTGGTTCCTTTCACTTCTTTCCATGGCTACATCTCTACTTCTGTACAAAAAGAGAAAGTTGGATTCTGAATGTCATGTTTATGATCAAAGTTGACTGAGCAATATTTGCACTTTATCCAAGAAGCAAGCCAATATGTGCTTTGTCTTGTTAAAGTCCATCGCAGGAAACCAAAGCTTCAACTTGTAACAGCATGATGAGAAGATGGAGGCAGAGAAGCTCGCCATGATTTGAAGGTAGTTAATCTTTGAATTAATATGAAGTTTGTATTTTTTCTTTCATATTCGTTTGTAAATCAGGGAGGAAAAACCTTTTATTGTTCCTCTCATCTTTCAGTTTGTTTCCTTTGACCAAGATCTTATGGTTAATCTGTTTTTGAAATTCCCTTTTATTTTATTGATCTTGGGGTTTACAAAAACCTGTGATGTCTGACTGTTTAGGAGCAGCTCAGTGAAGATGTCATCGTCTACTTTCCATTAATGTCTCAATGTTGGATTCTACTTAGCTGTTGTTTGTTAATTTTTACTGCAAGATTGTGTTTGTCTCTTTCAGCTCCAAGACAATTTCAAATATGTATTTGTTTGTTCATCCTATTTCTTGACTGGAAACATTGACACATCACGTGACCTCAGGTCTTCTCTCCAATATTTTTTTTGGTCCAGGTAAATGACATTGGTACAACAGTAAATTTTGTGTGATTTATACCTGGACAAGTGAAATTGGAATAATTATAGGATTTATTGAGAAATATATGTAACACAAACTTTTTAAAGAAACAGCACAGTATGATACCAATGGTAAACCTAGTATTCAGGACAAGAATGTGATTAGTATGAATCAGCCCTGTTCATTTTGTAAATATTGTTAATATTTTCTTTTTTATTTTCTTATTTAGTCAGACCAGTGGTAAAAATGATATTATCTACAACAAAAATCCAGGGCCGTCGTCAAAGCAACATAACTTGTTACATCCAATCTGATGGAAACCCACCAGAGTACATATTTAGACCATGGGAGCACTGGTGGGGTCAAGTCCATCTTCGGACTCTCTCTGGTACCAGCCACCCAAGATTCACAGAAATTGTTTTTTCTCATCAACGCACCAAGACAGTGGCACCTACAAATGTACAGTAACAAATGGGAATGCACAAACTGGACGCATTTTTTTTCAGTCATCTGAACTAAAAGTGAAGATACCATGTACGTTGTGAATTTTTCTTTTCTTTCTCTCTCTCACACGGCATCTGACAGCTTAGTTTTATTGTTAACATGACTAATCTGCTGAGTTCCGCATGCTTAACGTAAGAATAATCTGTAGTATTTCCTGCACAATTTTACCACAGCTAAATGTTTATAATGCTGCTTAGTAATGATACAAGTCACTTTTGTGTCTAAGAATGCAGACAACTTTTATTCAGTTTAATCTGTTGATTATAACCAGGGAAATTAAATAATTACATTTTTTAATGTATGGTCTGGGAACAAATACCTGCCTTATAAGTAAATATAAAGAAATTGGCAGAAGTCACATGATTTGTAATGTTTTCTATATCCCGTATATTTTAATGAAATGGAAATATTAGTTTTGTTTTATTTTTGCTTGCTCTCTCTGCAGATTATTGTTGTAGTAAAAATTATTTATTTGTACTTGATGTCAATTTATTCTCTATTTCTATTTGTTTTTTGTGCAATAATCCACAATCCACCATTTCACATCAGAAGTTATTCATTTATTCATATTTTTGTTTATTAGTATTCAAATTTCCTATTGAATTGTTTGGTAACAAGTGAAATTTTATACTTCTAAAATCCATTTTTCGGTTACTTGCCAAACAAACTCTTCATCTGTGACCTTTAATCCTAGAATGAAAGTATCCAGTAAATGGGAATGTTGACAACTTCAGATCCCCAAATTGTTTGAAATTCAGGAATGCTGTTAACTGATACACAAATTTTATACATTTTAACCAATAGATTTTCACTACATCTACTTCAATTTTTTTTGCTGGTTCTACTCTGAAATCTACATCTTAATGAGATAAGAATTATTTGTGATGTGGATGCTGTTTGAGGATAATTTTCTAATACTGATTTGCTCAAAATCTCTCCCATATTTACTGTTTATTTCAGCAGCAAAACCAGTCATTGCTTTGCAAAGATTTACTATCAAAGCTGCTGAAGGCGCAGATGCTTTGCTGAGTTTAAAGTTCTATTCGTACCCTAATTATTCAAGTATTACCTGGCTGAAGGTGAACAGAAAAATCAACCCTGAGTACCATTTTGTCAAGGAGAATGTTGTGACCTTCATATCCTACAAAAATATCCTGAAAAAATCTGGTTTTAAGGCTCTGGCTATTATAAAACATCTGAGTCTTGATGATTTTGGAACGTATAGAGTCAACATTAGTAATGCTGAAGGCTGGGTAATACAGCCAATTGTCATACTATTGGGAAGGAGAGGTAATTTAAATACAATAAGAGGTTTGTTAATAAGGTTAGTGTGTTCTTTAACATTTGAGCACCTTTATAATTATTTTATATTTGTGAGCTCAACTAACTTGGACTTTGATGCTAAAAGGTGTCAGATCATAGAATAGGTTGGTTTGGATTTCCAATCAGTGTTTGTGCTTCATGGCGATTCTGCGAACCCCACACACATCACAGGTGTAAATGTCACTCGCTGTCTATCAATTGTATGATCAGTTTACAAAATGATGTTCAAGCTGTAATTAAATGTTTGTCACCGTTCAGGGTTACAGCACAATTTCTCTTTTCAAACATTCTGTTGTGGAGCTTCAAAATTGCTGCTGCTGCAAATGAAACGACAGACAGACAAGAATTTTTCTAAAATGATACGGTTATCTAGAATGGATACAGCAGCATTCCAGCATGAAAATTTGTCTTGGCCATCCCAGGAATGGTATCACTGTGGCAGATTCATTGCAGTGCTGCTTTATTACCATCTGCTGAAACTGAAGTATGTATACAGAAGCACAGAGTGAATATGCTTATAGTAAACTTGGCTGGAGGTGTACCGCATGAATGACCAGGTGATTTTGATGCCACAGCTGAAGGATTGTAGCCTCTGATGCTAAACCTATGGAAATTTACAAAGCAGCATTTTTATCGGAGGTGGGGACGAGGAGTTCACTGTAATTTTAAGGGTAAAAGGAATGCGTCTGGCATAGATGAATGCCTGCTTAATTAGCTTAGTTAACATTCAGCCCTTTGATGAATTACTTAAAATACTAGTATTGGAGCAGTCTACACGGATGTACCAACGATAGACCAATTTGCTGCTGAATGTTTGGATAACAGACATTTTGTACTTTGCTAGACAGGTGAACAGCAAACCCTGGGGTGGGCTGAGGCAGTGATTTACTAGATTCCACATAGCTATGGAAATAATAAAATGAATAAATATAATTATATTTTAATGATACTGATCTAACTGAAATGTTTTGAGTCTTTGACACTATCAATTTAATTTGTAGTAGTGTAATAGCATTAGTTTACCTTTTCAGTGATGAAATGTTTTAAACTTCTTTGTACACACAATTGTTCCATATTCAATAACGTCCATGGATTCCATTACTTCTGTGTATATACTTAGGTTTGATCACCCATTTTGATGTTGGACATATACAGAGATTAGAAAGAAGGTCATTGTGGGTAAGAAATAGCTGTAAAACACTATACATGGAGTTTGTGGTTTACAGTAGGAGTCTAAATCCTTTCAAGAGTCACTTGTTGGGAGTTACAGCTTCTCCCCTTTTGATTATTTCTTGTAATCAAGCACCTGTATTACTCGTCTGCACCCTAAGGTTTATAGAATAGATTAAATGATATGGTACGCTATATTTTGTCCAAAAGTTGACTTGAATGTTACGAATGTAAAACAAAAAAATATTCCAAGCTTGCAGCGTTGTTAGTTATGTTTGTTTAGTGCTTCAAAGATCACCTGTATGTTTTTGTACAGTCACATTACAACAAGGGAAAGCTGTTTCTGACAATATTGTACTTAGAAAACCTGGCCTGATATCAGTATTGTACTCGTTCTCTGATTCTATAAATAATTACAGTTATGTATTATTCTGTACTATATGTATAAATGAGAAGTGTGATACCTATAGCTTAGTGCAGAAGAATCAATGGATTAATCTTAACTTGTGACATACAGCTTGAAGATTTAGTTTTCTATAAAGTTCAGTGGCCAACACAGTTCAATAAACTGATGTTTAATTATTTATCTTGCAGAACCTGAAGCAATTGTAGGAGTAGCTGGGGACTTGCCTATTGGAATACCTATTGCAGCCTTTTTTGTTGGACTTGTTCTGACAGTAGGTGTTGCTGTAATTACCAGATATATTTACAGAAGGATGCTTTTAAAGCAAATAGCAGAACATGGTGAGATTTTTAAATTTTAATACATGTGAGTAGAGGAACCATTGACCAGGAAAACATTTAGAAATGATTAAACAATATTAGTATATCTGATTGTGATTAATAGTATTGGACTATAAGTAATCACTAGTACAGATAATACATTTATTCAGTATGTTAAGTTATATTTGAATCCTTGTGATTTATTGGTTCTTAATGACTTTTTCACAAAGGTAATTACAATACAGATTTTCTGGTTGAGTTTAAAGTGTCTTTCTAATTTGCACCCATTTAGGATCTTAAGGTAACGTAATTGGATAAAGGGACAAGAAGCTTTAAATCCTATATTAGCCCATTTTATGCATTATAGATGTGTACAGCCAAATAGTTATGTACATTTCATTCCTAACAGCAGAGGAGGACGCCATCACAACATAGAGACTCTTATCATTCCTTAGTTTGAAGGGCAAAAGGCAGAATGACCAGTCTGCCAGCCACATCATAGTGTCATGCTACTATTGTACAATGTCTGTTTCACAGTCTACTAGCCGTCTTTGCAAAGTTTATGAATAGCCAAATAAACCGGAGGGGAAGGACTCTCTCACATAAACAAAAACAGAGTGGAAACCTCAATGGGAGCCATTCTGTCTCATGGAAAGCTTGTTTGATACAGCTGGTACCTGTTAATAACATCATCAAGAGGTAGATGTGTAACACAGGCAAAGCTCGTCTCCATTGCCTAGTTTAAGTTGATAATACTGGTGTTGTCAATTCTGTAAACCTATACACCAAGGGAGGAAAAAAGGTCAGATGTCACATTACATGTGTTAGTGGCATCTCCCACTGACAAACTCTGCAATCTCGGCAGTTTGTTCTCCATGATCTTCTGTGTATGCATAGTTTTTCCATTAAGACATTCAGAGTGATAAGGAAGTAACTGAATGGTCTGTGTATACAAATCTTTAATTTTTAGTTATCAATTGATAATGATTGAATAGCAAATTGACTACATTATAGCAATACTGTCATGTACAACTGATGGAGGTTTATTGTAATTTCTGAATCATACAAGTACCTTGTTCATGTATTAATCAAATCCTGTCCAGAAAATGTGTAGAATGCATTGTTCAAGCTTTCGACACCCAGACCATTCTGTAGATCGTATTGCATTTTCAGGTTTTTCACCAGGTTCCAGCTACAATACTGCTACAGTCGTGTTGATGTTACCCTACTGTGTGTGACTTTTGTTGTTTTGTGGTTGAAATTGAAGTAACCTTAGTTTATGGAAAAAAACAACTCGTGAAGTCTTCTGGTGATGAGGGAATGCTGCTGCCACTGTTGATGGATCAAGTGTTTACACTCAATACAGAAGTTTGGTGCTGAAATTAAAAAAGGCTGTCAGAAGAATGTACATTTTTTCTAAATTTTCTAGACGTTCACAACAGTCATGGAAGAATTACAAAATTAGATATGGATCTCGATGATGGATTTGTTTGGTGTGTAGCTTGATAACAAACAAGTCAGTATCCAGTATGAACAATATGCTAACTCCTAGTTACACAACTTGTCATTTCTCCTGCTATGTTATCGTTTGATCTCAGAAGAGGAATGTGATCGCTATAATACCAACTTTGTGGGCTCTAATGCACAAGGATATCACATTCTTCTACATTGATATCTTATATCTAAAATTAAAGGAAGTAAAATTATCATCTTGTGCAGAAATTCAATGTGACAAACAAATGAGGGAGATTACTCTACAATAGTGTTTATGAATTTGAATATATCATCAGACGGTTACAATAGATTAAGATTGTTTTACTGCAAATCATTTTAGCTTTAATATACTATTTTGGTAGAAGAATTAATTACTGTGATCTTTTTTCTTATAGAAGAGGAGGTTGAGGATTAGAGATTTTAAAGTGATGGTAAGTTTTTAAATTAGTTTGTTTCCTTTTGAAAAATCCTTTTGTTCCATGAACCTTGACACAGCTTACCTTATGCTGAATTACTTTTATTTCAGTTTGTGTGTGCACACTGCATTAGCTAGCTGCTTGTTTGTTTGATGACAGGGGTATGGCAGAGGATCTGGTAAGGGCTCACAGGTATTCTCAGTACTGGGAATTAACATTATCACGGCAAAATATGTGCTACCAAAATTTTCACGGACAGGGTCTTTGCTAAATGTGGATGAACATGTTTGTTTAGTGCTTTTCGATATTTTATCAAATCATTGGACAGCATTTACTTCCTGGTTGTAAATTCAGAGGAAATAGTACTGTACTTTTCATGAATTAAAATCCTTGACTCTTGAAATTTTCTTTTCGTTCAAAGACCATCTGTGACCTCCATCATATAAATGTGACTCTTGGCCATTATTTCACTGATTTTACTTGTTTATTAAAGTTCTGAAGTGCAAAATGTCTGAGTATTTAAAGGTCAAAACTGTGGGACCATTTTATAAATTTGTTTTGACTTCCCGTTGATGGCACGAAATACGTGATACTGTTTTAGAATTCCACCATATGTTTGTATGAGCAGCTTCAGGTATATTTACGTATTTAACCTGGACAAAGGTATTTGATTATGACGAGAATCTTGACAGGCAGTCAAGGGTCTGTAGAAACGGACAAACAGAAATATGAAATTTTAATCACTTTTTTCGTTAATTATCTCTTTCTAGGTTAAGAAATCTTCAGACATTTGGTGCTTCGTGTCTATTTAAGTTTCATAAACTGGGAGTTTATGGTACATCTTCTCAAATTAATTGAGTTACCATGTTGTAGATTGGTTTCAGTTGTTAGCAGATGTGAACATTTACTGACTTAATTATGATGGACATAAAAATGAACTATTTTGTAATCAGCTTTTGTTTTGATTCTGCAGAGTTCAAGGATGGGTTTTGACCATTGGGGAAAGAAAGTGACCAATCCGGTCAATACAGACTGATGTGATTACAGTATTTGTTCAGTAAATCCATTTTGGAGAAGAGAGGCCAAATTAATGATTAATTCCTGCTTATAAATGTAAATGAACCGATTATATATCTCAACTTTTGAAAAGATTCAGTTAATAAACATTTTAGTTTTCTGATTTACTGTTTTAATTAACTTTGCAATCGTAGTCATTACTGAAGTCAATTGCCTATGATTTTGAAGAGGTTGCAAATTGTATCAGTTGGCACAATATGTTGTATATTTGTTCTTTTAAAATAGAAATGACTGAAATAGCAAAAATGTTTGAGATTTCCTATGATTACACCAGGCTAATAAAATCCCATTTCATAGTCATCTTCTGTTGTCACCATTAGGATTAACTTGAGAAGGAATACTGATGTATAAATATCATTGTTGTCTTCTTTAGTGGTGCAAACAGGTCCAGGTAAGATGATCGAATTATTTCATGTCAGGTATATAACCTACTCTGACCCATTTTGATTTCACTGATTTAGACTGATACTCATTGTGGTTACCCAGATGTTTCTGATCTCAACACTGTGCATACCTATTGTGTTAGGTTCGATGTCGATATATTTTGATTTCCTTTCTTAACGGCTCTGCTCAGGATCTTTGAAGCAAAAAAGGTCAGTCTTAGAACATGATTATTCAGATCTCTATAAGCCTATGACTCCAGCATGATCAAGGGAATAAAGATATCTGAACATCTCTCTTCAACATAAATCAAGAAATTCTTCATAGCAAAGTAAGACAACAGGTGTTGTGACACTCATCTTTCTTGATTGCTAAAATACCTTTGTGATACAGTTTGGGAAGGCCGGGACCACCGTCACTTGTGCGAGATATGCAAACATCCTCAAGCATGTGTCACAAGAAATCCACAAGCAGCAGTTGGAAATTCTAGAGATCATCTACAGTGTTGGAACAAAACTCTTAGTGTATTAATCCTATTCTTTGATCCTTTTCCATAGAACACTTCATTATTCCTGATTCTAAAGTTAAAAAATAAAAGACGTCATTTTTTCTACACTGAAGAAGTTACTTACTATGTACTATCAAAAGATGGACTCTCTTTATTAGCTAGTTGATGCTTGGCATCATCTTTGAATGGAGTATGTAACTGCAGTCAAAAGTACTTTGCTACAACCCCATTTATAAAAGCTTTTCACTATGATTTCTGTCTGGTGGAGCCAGTCATTGAATTTTTGCAAAGTCTAGTAATATTTTTTAATAGTCCTTGAGAGAACTGCCCCTGAACTGGTCTTGGTAAGTACACAGAAATTTTATAACAATAAGAAACACTGAATGAACATTACTTCCAATACTTTTCTAATATCTGCCATTGTGATTGTGTAGATTCAACTCTATATTAAAAAAACCATTTAGTTTGTTCTTACAGCTTTACTATGATTATAGTGACAAGAAAAAATAGTTTAATTTTCTTGGTTAGATTTGTTTGTTGGGAAACTCTCTAATATCTTCCAGAATTAATTAAGCATTTTTGAAATTTTGAAATCAATTTAACGAAATTACAGGAATTTTGTGATTAAGCTTACTTAACAATTTAACATATTTACATCAATAATTAATAATATTGGGTATGATTCACTTTAATCTATTTCTATATACGATGAGGCAAGAAGCTTATTGAAGAGACATCTTAAGTATATTTATCTACACAAATGGTTAGTAGTATAGCAATCTTATCTTATTAAAGATTCAATTTCTCATTAATATAATTCATAATTGTTTCATATTAATACCTGAAAACACTCCTCTATCAGCCATTCCAACCCACCAATTCTAAATACTCAATACGTTCTCTTACACATCAAACAACTAAAGTAAAAGTTTCTCATCTGAATGAATAATTCTTTAAAACATGAAAACTAGTAAAATCACTATCTTCTTGGGTAAGGATTTCATGTGTTCAACATGTAGTTAAACCTGCACTTTACACAGTGCTGTCTGCCTCCTTTTTAGTATATGTTTATCACCCATAGCTTTATTTTAGTTTCATAGCAGCAGCTGCTTATTTCTGATTTTGTATGCCCCTTAACAGCAGTAGGGAGTTTGTGCTTACTGCCAAATTGCATGGCTAGAGAGGGTCTTGGGTTGCACTACAGTCGCCCGTATTGAAGCCATTCTTAGAAAGCTAAATTGGCTGGCATGAACAGTATTCTGCACATACTTGTTGCATCAATCAGGACATTAATGAGAAGTATGAAAACGTTACCTTTCGGTCATCATCCTGTAAAACACTGGGTCTCATGCTGGTAGAAGCAATCCTCAGGGAGTCTTGTAGATTCCTGTTTCCTGACTTGCAATACTTTGTATTGCTGCAGAACTGCTCACAGATATCAGTTTCAAAACTTGACTACAAAGCTTTGGATATTTGGTTTTTGCCAGAAATAACTTGTAGAAATCCACCAGGTCCGTTGGTTGATCTGAATTGTTGTTTGAGATCCATGCTGCATTGCAGGTAAATCACCTCTAATCGAAACTTTACTGGAGCATCTTCAGGTTGACTTTCAAAAGACACGAAAAACAACTGAAACTGCCACTCATAAACACACAACTCGTGGAATCTTCGTTCAAAATCCACTCAGTTTTTTTATCTCAGCTGGATACATCTCCCTATCATATTTTCTTACACATGTCTTTGAAGACATGGAAAATGTGTTAAAACATTGGTTCCAAGCTAATTCTCCACAAGCAGCAGTTTAGTCTGAAAAGCTCTGATTTCTCTGTAGAGTTGATTAATTAGTTGGTTCTTTCCTTGTCATTTGTTGAACAAGATATTTAGTTAGTCTGTGTTGCCTACCAGGAAAGCAAAATCAGAGATCCATTGGAGATCAGAAAACTCTTTGGTGTCTTTTCCTTTCTCTGTAAGGTACAAAACAATTGCTTTACGGAGGTACCATTCATGGCCTGGAAGATGTTCACAAAGCTGCTGATGCATCAATGAAGTTTTACACCTAATAAACTTGAACCACCTGACTTTTCATGACATCAGCAAAAGCAATAGATTTTGCAGCAAGAGACTCTTGATGAATGATAAAATGACACCAGAGTGGAGGTGTATCAAAGTTGCAACTTTGCAGCTCCTTTATCATTCACCCTTGAAATCCTATTCACTCATTGGTTATCTGACCATTTTCTCATGAGACAAGCATAAAGCTAGAAGCTCATTATCAAAGGGTTGGAAATGTTGAAGAGTTCTCCTGTATCTATCTCTTGCTTCAAGGCCAGCATCTCTCGTTATTTGAAACCTTGCACTGAGTCATCCTAATAAAGATGGCCAGTTGAGAGGAGTCACAGCACAATCACTCCAGGTAAGATTCTTAGGAGCAGACTTCTTTCCTGGACAAACAAAATTGGCAAAGATCTGAATGCACTTTACTGAAGCTCTCTCCCTCATTTAATGGCTTTATTTTCTTTCCAATAACTTTGGCTATCCTGTAGTTTGCTGTTATGGAGTCTTTGGCCTCTGCATCACGGTTCCTGAAAATGCTCTGCCTCACTCTGAAGCTGTTAAGAAACATTACTCACTTTGCATGGCGAAGGTCTCATAACAGACAAGGCAAACAATGTTTCCATTCCATATTGAAAAATTGTTTTCCGACTCAATTTTCTCTCCTCCTTTTGATGAACCATTGCGGAAATGATCCTTGGTCCTTTGAATTTTTTAAAAAATGGCATCAAAAGTATTCTCCTGCCACTCCAGCCTCTATGGAAACCTACAATGCAAGATCA